>QJPP01004984.1:0-96546 GCA_003996215.1 Jaltomata sinuosa
AAGACAGAGAGCAGTCTAACATACTCAAAATGGAATCAACCAGTATAAGGAAATCATAACACCAATCCAATCATATGATAGCATAACCAGGGAATCAACTCACAAGTACAACCCTAGGATGAAATAACTAGGCCACAATAACCGACAGATACCACTCAGCTTCCCACAAGAATAGAACCAGAGTCTCACACTCTGCTCAGAAGGCCACACAAAAGTGCCTCAATAAGATAGGACTCTAACGCCCTCTCAATAATCAAAAATCCCACAACCAAAGCCTCAACAGGCTAGCCATCACTAATCTTTCAAGAACCGGGTGCCAATACAAGCTCTGAGTAAAAACAAGAGTAAATATAGTCTACCTACAGTCCCAACGGTCGCCCATACAACCGAGGAACACAATCAAGTGAAAACAAACCCTCCGGCATCCCATACTACCAGAGCGTACACTGAACACACAACAAACAAGGGTGGAATCCAATGCATGATATGATATGATGTGAAATAGAACCTCTGTATGTACCTCCTCCGGTGCCAATCAAGCCCAGCAGGCAGGTACCATGGAAGGACTCAGCCTGTATACCTCTACTCCACCATATACCCTTCCCTCTGGTGCACGCAGCCCGAAGCCCCAGGCCTGGAGCGGCAAGGTCCATGGAGGTCCCCGACCCCATACTAAAACTCAGTATCAAGACATGTCATCCGGAAGTAAGTCTGGGATCAAGATAGAGACCCAGTCTTAAGTATGCATGCCCAGACCCCGTCCAGGACTAAAGTAGCAGAAAATGCCTCAAAAACCCCTCCAAGGGTGCCCGGGCGTAACCGGGTCTAAAACTATAGTAAATCAAGTATAGTGCTCTGCCCCGCAAAGACTAGTATCAGTAATAAAATCAAGTCTGATGCTCTGCCCCGCAGAGACTAGTATCAGTAATAAAATCAAGTCTGGTGCTCTGCCCCGCAGAGACTAGTACCAGTAATAAAATCAGTGCGAAAACATCCAAAAATCCCCTTTTCTATCAACAACAGTACCAAAAAGGGGCCCCCAGGGCCATGCAAATTTAGGAAAACTGTCAGTAGTGGCTCACAGCCAAAACTGTAATAAAACATGCAGGGGAAAACCTTTTTTATGGACTATATGCTCGCACATAAATATAAAAGTAGCCCAACAGCTCACAACAATTCCTATCAGCCCTGCACAGGGCTAATAGCTACTCAGCAGAC
Organism: Jaltomata sinuosa; assembly: GCA_003996215.1. Taxonomy (NCBI): domain Eukaryota; kingdom Viridiplantae; phylum Streptophyta; class Magnoliopsida; order Solanales; family Solanaceae; genus Jaltomata; species Jaltomata sinuosa. Next base: position 1,219 of record QJPP01004984.1, read on the forward strand.
ATAACCAGCCTAAAAGGATAATCTCTATGTCCGAGACTTGCGGACATTCCCAAATAGCCCACCATTTATGTTCCAGAGTCAATACAAGGCCACACATGACCACAACGGTAATATACATTACTACGTGAATACTACAAACAACGTATGAAATAGACGGACGAAAGGAGGACACGGTCTGGGGTACCAACCTATAACAACCCATCCAAGGATGCTAATTAATGCAGGTATAGCCTATATACGCAGAGTCTAGGTATGGGAAAACCATAACCTACCTGTCATCCAATGACTAGCTGTGGGAATGGCGTCGTCCAGACTCGTACTGCTCCGGGAAGCTCCAAATCACAAAAGAATACTTTTAATTGAAGCCTCAAAGGCGTCTCTATGAAGGCTGACCAACCAAGGTAATGGAATAATTGCTAGAATCGACGAGGCTGCAAAAATGAGCCATAGCCATTTGATAAGGTGTTAAAGTCACACTCGTGACCAGCCAACTCCAAATCATAAAATGAGGCCAATAACAATAACAAATGGCAGCTAAATCCAACAACAATATGCAACTCACAACTCAAAGGAGCGACGAGCTCCTGAGGCACTATTTAAAGGCGTACTTTATGTCATTCAATCCAATAACTATCGTACGTGACTCCAATAAAAATCACACCAATTTTCAGTACCTCCAACACCTTAACACCATAAACATACAACAATAACAACCCAATTTAATACGACAAAGGGGCTGCCCAGAGCCACAGATCCAATATACCACTTAGTGGCTCAGAAATCCATTAAACAATACTAGAACATATAATAATGAAGGAGGGTCATAGGAGGAAGGTTACCTCGACAAAAAGCTTTGAAATACCAAGCTAAACATGCTGTTATAAGGACCCACCACGAGCTGTAACAATATACGGCAAGAAAACACGACAAACATGCCGATAATGATAAGTTCTCCTCGGAATTGATTCTAAAGCTCAAATTAAGATGAGTCAAAGATTTAGAACCCTTACCTTACGATAATCAAATGATAATACCATAATAATATCAGTTCCACGAACTGCCTCCTTTCAGTAGCAACAAACGCAGCCAAAACGATGAAAAAACTATACCACGACGATGAGCTCGCGACGTAGAGCAACTTTCGTTAAACTTCCGAATTGAAAGGATGAAGGTCCATGGATTATTTCTAAGGTTTATATCTGATTTTGTAAGGTTTTGGTCTGTTTTATGGGTTTAAAACGAAGGAGAAGCTGATTTATAAAGGCAAACCGACTTAGGATGTGGGCCTCGCTTTGACATGTCTGCTTGCGCAGTCTTACGAAAACATGAATATCTCTCTATTCTGAAGTTGTATGAACAAACGGTTTAGTGCGTTGGAAACTAGACTCGTATACCTTCGATTTGGTATCTTGGGGGACCACTAACTTTTTATAGATAGGTAGAAACACCCCAAGACATTTAACCCAAATTTGAAAAGAATTCCTTAAAGGAATTTACAATAACTTTTTCCGACTTTTGTTTCGCAACTTGCTTGACTTAAAAACTTATCATACGACCATTTTGCGATTATAATACCTCATAACACATCCTTATTAGTATATTAGACACTATTAGTCTTACCCCAAAGGCACGGGTTACTTTAAATCTTCCAAACGGGCGAGGTGTTACACGAGGTATTTCTTTAACTCGAACTTTCGAGTTAGGGATTCCTTTGACCAAGAACCTTGGTTTAATTCTTTGATATTACCAAGAATGTTGACGGAAGTCAACGATTTCCAAAGTTGAAGCTCTAAAATGAGGAACGTCCATAAAGACCAAACAAATGGCCCGGGCACCAAACTACCGGTCCCGACAAGCCATAAATGACTTGGGCCGCTACAAGTAAGCTCTAATGGTACAAGAAAGGCAAAAACGTGTAAATGACCGGAAGGGTCATTACATCATCCACTACTAAAAAGACTTCCGTCCCCAAAAGTCAGGAAGGAAGAAAATACCAGAGATTTAAGAATAACGAATTCAACGCCCGCACTACTCTCTCAGACAACCCGGGTAACCTCCGCGACCCGATGGCACCCAATATAACAGAACCAAAGAAAGCAACCAAGCCTTAATTTCTTCCTAGCCAAGCTAGATTTCAACCTCCAAAGATCTGCCAACCCAAATTGAACCTCGAGAATCTTAACCAAAAAGCACCTACACAACACCGAAACCAGAGCACCAAGGCTATCAACACACAAAACTCGAATCCTTAAAACCATACCAAGTTTACAAGAAAATCCATCAACCCAAAACTCTAACTCATGAACCCGCTGTTCCGCAAAAGCCCTTTTTTTTTAACTGAATCCTTTAGCACCACAAAAAGGAAGCTGCATACAAGCTGAACACTCAAACCACCCTCGAAGCATCAACTGACACACCGAATATCCATAGTTCCTGCTTATACTTTACCAAGAACGAAGTCACCCATTTTATTCAAATGTGTTTTAAGCCAATATATAGGCTACTAGCCTTTGCCATCCAAGATAACAACCCGTAGCATATTATTGAAACTAAAGTTACCTGCCTTGACTGACCACCAACCAACCAACGAATATTTTTTCTAACATCAACTTCGCTAACTGAACCGTGCCAGGTCTGAATGAGCTGAAAGTGAATGAACCAGGGCAACTTGCCCAAAAGACCCAAACCAAAACCATAATCCTGCAAGAAGTGTGGTAAGCCTACCACGAAGTCTGTAACCATGAGCCAAGCTCCCAACTCTAGAAAACACTACTGCTACTCCGAACACTCGAACACCATTTGAATGTGAAATTGCCTTACGAATCTCACCTCAGGAAGAAGTCCACCATGCCACAAATATCAAGTCCAAACAATCCGAAGGCAAAGGAAAAAGGTGCATGGGGTTCAAGGTTACCATCTAGCCATATAAATTTTTGCATATACTTTCAATTCATTCCTTTGGCTCGAATCAACCCCTCTACTGGTTCTGCAAACAACCAACCACTTCGAAGCATATATCATAATGAACTTCTCATCCATACTGGTTGAGTCTAACCAACACTAGAACCCCACATAAACAACTATTCCGGAGGAATCAATTAAACAAGCTTTCAAATCCTAGGCAAACGAATGGCTATTACCAGTCTCTACGTATCATCAGAGCTCAAAATAGCCTCGGTAGTCTCAACCCGCACAAGCTGACCACATAAAGCATACACCACTAGTGAAGCTCAAACTTACATCGCTGAGTCTGTCCAACCATGGTAGAAGAACCTCATACTAACTAGAACACTGATGAAATCTAGAATATCTCGCCTCTTGAAGAGGTTAGCCAAAGACTAGGTGTCCAAAGTCAATAGCCGCATCCGCAACTGAAGTAAAAAAGCTAAGTTACCCGCACCCACTGCCTCCCGCCACTAGGATGCTGCAACCAAATAGAAACTGCCACAAACCATCTGATGTAACCTGCCAAGTTATGATTCTGAACACCGACTTTCAAAACTACCAAATAAAGCTTTGGTCGAACCAGGATGCTGCCAATGAACCCTTAGGAACCCAAGCCAACTAGGCCTAAATATACAAGTTGCCAACACCACAGTTGCTACTGAAACAAACCCCAATCGATGGAAAACCCACGGCAATGTGTAGACGGATGGATCGAATCACCAATACACAATCCCAAAGCAAACCTTCATCGCCACCTCAGGCAACTACAAGGACACTTAAACACAAACAAAGAGTCATCTCCCTTCTTTTTCAACTAAACAAAAATGCTTCCTTAGCACATACTAAACCTTACAAATCCTTTCTCGAATAAGAACTTGAAGCCATTACCTTACTACTCTTAGCTACACATCAAATTCAATAAGGCAGGAGAAGAATGGGTCGGATGCCCAACTCACCCAAAATGCTTACAAATACAACCTAACCACGAGGTTATGATCAACACTTAGTCGAAAGTGCTTAAAGTCAAGACCTAATCACGATGCCAACATCTAGAGCTCATCGAAAGAACTACGATCAAGATTCATTCCAACTGGAGCTAGGGATACAACAAACAACCAACGGACCAGGAAGTAGAGGAGAATATGGGAACAACCCACATACCTACCAACCTCCTAAACTAATCAACAAAGAGGGTCGACTCTAGACACTCGAGAGACCAAACAAATCTATGCACACTAGCATAACCAATATCTCCCAACTGAGGCAAAATCTTAACTCCGGCCCAACTATCGGTAATACACTGAACCATCACACGGATCTCTAGCCATGCTAGATAACGGCCTAGGCAACAACCATCTAGGACTGCCCAACCAGGGAAACCCAATCAAAAGTCCAGAATCACAATGAAATAGGGATAACCCAACTAGAAACAGAATAACAAGAACTACCAACGAGCTACAATTCTGGGAAAACACCTCTCAAGGCTAACTTACCCCCATCCACTACTAAAGAATAAACTACCAATAAAATAACATATCGATACTACAATTCAGGTAGCCAAACAACTTAAACAAATAGCAGGTATGCATATAAGAAAATAAATGACAAAAGAGATAGAATCGCAATGCGAGCAGGACTATCACAAGTCGAAGGTAGCAAAAGCCTAACCTGGAGCAATAATATCAGGAACCTCTACCTCTGGCCCACCAAGAGGAGCATCAAGCTGACGGGATATAACTCTGGGCTGAGTATTCGAAACTAAAGTCCCAACCGGCCCTCGCCGGGACAAGCTCAATAAAGGTGACCAATCTCTCCACAATGATAACAACCAGGCTGTCCGGGATACAAAATCATGGGGCAATTCCTAGAAAAGTGCCCATGCGCACCACACCGAAAATAGCCTATACCAGATGAATTCCGACGAGAAAATCTTACCTCGTACTCCAATACCGACAGACAACCTTGCTGAAGAACAAGAAGCTCAACTATAACTGAAGCACCACTCACAGAACCATGTACTGAAATACTCACCGGAGGACTCAGAGTCCTAGCCACGGTGTCCTGAAGAACTGGGGTAGCTATAAATCTAATCGAAGGCAGGGCTGACCCCACACCCCCTATCTGAGGCGGTAAACTCTCACTCTGATGTCTTGGTGCTAATGGAAGCACCGAAGCAACAAGCACAGAAGCCTCGGGATCAACCGTTATCGCACTCGTCTGAGACATCTCAGAATGAATGAACAACTGAAGTTTTAAAATTCAATAGAGCCAGGAACGCACGATGAGGAGCCAAGAAGATGAAATATTTCCTAACAATGCCCTGTAGCCTCCCACAGATAGGATACAGATATCATCGTACCGATCCACGAGACTCTACTTAGACACTTGCTTCTGTATCATGACACCGGTGAACCTAGAGCTCTGATACCAAGCTGTCACGACCCGATTTTTCAAGTCATGATGACACCTACAATCCCCAGTAGGCGAACCAATTCTCATAGCCCAGAATGGTTAATAATGGGCTACTGCCTAACGAAAATGCACCAGCAAGCAGAAATAAGCAAAAGCAAAACTCGAATATAAATACATAAAGGAAACTACACCAACCCTAAGACTTGGTATCAATAGTACAGAGGCTTCTAATAGGATACAAGTGCTAGTAGTAACAAAATACAACATAAATTGCCTCCGAAAGTACAAGGAGCAACAGTACAACAGATGAGATGTAGACAAGCCCCGACCGTCAGGCGCTCACCCTAGTCTCAAAGATACAAAAGTTGCACGAGTCTCCAACGTGATCAACGGCGAAAGCTCAGCTAATATCTGCACAAAAAAGTGTAGAAGTGTAGTATGAGCACCAAAACCACGGGTACTCAGTAGGTATTATAGGACGACTGAGCGCATATAAGATATAAAAGCAGTAAGTAACAGATAGCAAGAAAGCAGTCACTGAGGTAATAAGCAAGGCACAAGGATCTAGCACAGATCATCCATAACTAAGAGCTTCAAGTTACACATGCTAGAACAGAGATACAATTACACAGAATCACAAGTGAAGGAAAGGAGAACGCACCTGGAGTCCTTGCACAACAATATAAGTAAGTAGAGAGAGAGTTGAGAAAATAGCGGTATACCGGTAACCTCAAGTGGAAGGAAAAGATGGAGTGCAGTCTAACATACTCAAAATGGAATCAACCAGTATAAGGAAATCATAACACCAATCCAATCATATGATAGTATAACCAGGGAATCAACTCACAAGTACAACCCTAGGATGAAATAACTAGGCCACAATAACCGAGAGATACCACTCAGCTTCCCACAAGAATAGAACCAGAGTCTCACACTCTGCTCAGAAGGCCACACAAAAGTGCCTCAATAAGATAGGACTCTAATGCCCTCTCAATAATAAAAAATCCCACAACTAAAGCCTCAACAGGCTAGCCATCACTAATCTTTCAAGAACCGGGTGCCAAGACAAGCTCTAAGTAAAAACAGGAGTAAATATAGTCTACCTACAGTCCCAACGGTCGCCAATACAACCGAGGAACACAATCAAGTGAGAACAAACCCTCCGGCATCCCATACTACCAAGCATACACTGAACACACAACAAACAACGGTGGAATCCAATGCATGATATGATATGATGTGAAATAGAACCTCTGTATGTACCTCCTCCGGTGCCAATCAGGCCCAGCAGGCAGGTTCCATGGAAGGACTCAGCCTGTATACCTCTACTCCACTGTATACCCTTCCCTTTAGGGCACGCTGCCCGAAGCCCCAGGCCTGGAGCGGAAAGGTCCATGGAGGTCCCCGACCCCATACTAAAACTCAGTATCAAGACATGTCATCCGGAAGCAAGTCCGGGATCAAGATAGAGACCCAGTCTCAAGTATGCATGCTTAGACCCCGTCCAGGACTAAAGTAGCAGAAAATGCCTCAAAAACCCCTCCAAGGGTGCCCGGGCGTAACCGGGTCTAAAACTGTAGTAAATCAAGTCTAGTGCTCCTCCCCGCAGAGACTTGTTTCAGTAATAAAATCAAGTCTGGTGCTCTGCCTCGCAGAGACTAGTATCAGTAATAAAATCAAGTCTGGTGCTCTGCCCCGCAGAGACTAGTACCAGTAATAAAATCAGTGCGAAAACATCCAAAAATCCCCTTTTCTATCAACAACAGTACCAAAAAGGGGCCCCCAGGGCCATGCAAATTTAGGAAAACTGTCAGTAGTGGCTCACAGCCAAAACTGTAATAAAACATGCAGGGGAAAACCTTTTTCATGGATGATATGCTCGCACACAAATATAAAAGTAGCCCAATGGCTCACAACAATTCCTATCAGCCCTGCACAGGCCTAATAGCTACTCAGCAGACATAACCAGCCTAAAAGGATAATCTCTATGTTCGGGACTCGCGGACATTCCCAAATATCCCACCATCTATGTTCCAGAGTCAATACAAGGCCACACAGGACCACAACAGTAATATACATTACTACGCGAATACTACAAACAACGTATGAAATAGACGGACGAAAGGAGGACAAGGTCTGGGGTACCAACCTATAACAACCCATCCAAGGATGCTAATTAATGCAGTTATAGCCTATATACGCAGAGTCTAGGTATGGGAAAACCATAACCTACCTATCATCCGATGAGTAGCTGCGGGAACGGCATCGTCCAGACTCGAACTGCTCCGGGAAGCTCCAAATAACAAAAGAATACTTTTAACTGAAGCCTCAAAGGCGTCTCTATGAAGGTTGACCAACCAAGGTAATGGAACAATTGCTAGAATCGATGAGGCTGCAAAAATGAGCCATAGCCATTTGATAAGGTGTTAATGTCACACTCGCGAGCAGCCAACTCCAAATCATAAAATGAGGCCAATAACAATAACAAATGGCAGCTAAATCCAACAACAATAAGCAACTCACATCTCAAAGGAGTGACGAGCTCCCGAGGCACTATTTAAAGGCGTACTTCATTTCATTCAATCCAATAACTATCGTACGTGACTCCAATAAAAATCACACCAATTTCCAGTACCTCCAACACCTTAACACCATCAACATACAACAATAACAACCCAATTTAAAATGACAAAGGGGCTGCCCAGAGCCACAGATCCAAAATACCACTTCGTGGCTCCGAAATCCATAAAACAATACTAGAACATATAATAATGAAGGAGGGTCATAGGAGGAAGGTTACCTTGACAAAAAGCTTTGAAATACCAAGCTAAACATGCTGTTATAAGGACCCACCACGAGCTGTAACAATATACGACAAGAAAACACGACAAACATGCCGATAACGATAAGTTCTCCTCGGAATTGATTCTAAAGCTCAAATTAAGAATGAGTCAAGGATTTAGAACCCTTACCTTACGATAATCAAATGATAATACCATAAAAATATCAGTTCCATGAACTTCCTCCTTGCAGTAGCAACAAATAGAGCCAAAACGATGAGAAAACTATACCACGACGATGAGCTCGCGATGTAGAGAAACTTCCGTTAAACTTCCGAATTGAAAGGATCAAGGTCCATGGATTATTTCTAAGGTTTATATCTGATTTTGTAAGGTTTTGGTCTGTTTTTATGGGTTTAAAACGAAGTAGAAGCTGATTTACAAAGGCAAACCGACTTAGGATGTGGGCCCCGCTTTGACATATTTGCTTGCACAGTCTTACAAAAACATGAATACTCTCTATTCTGAAGTCGTATGAATGAATGGTTTAGTGTGTTGGAAACTAGACTCGTAGACCTTCGATTTGGTATATTAGGGGCCCACTAGATCTTTATAGATAGGGAGAAACATCCCAAGACATTTAACCCAAATTTGAAGAGAATTCCTTAAAGGAATTTACAATAACTTTTTCCGACTTTTGTTTCGCAACTTGATTGACTTCAAAACTTATCATACGACCATTTTGCGATTATAATACCTCATAACACATCCTTCTTAGTATATTAGACACTATTAGTCTTACTCCAAAGGCACGGGTTACTTTAAATCTTCCAAACGGGCGAGGTGTTACACGAGGCATTTCTTTAACTCGAACTTTCGAGTAAGGGATTCCTTTGACCAAGAACCTTGGTTTAATTCTTTGATATTACCAAGAATGTTGAAAGAAGTCAACGATTTCCAAAGTTGAAGCTCTAAAATGAGGAACGACCATAAAGACCAAACAAATGGCCCGGGCACCGAACTATCAGTCCCGACAAGCCATAAATGACTTGGGCCGCTACAAGTAAGCTCTAATGGTACAAGAAAGGCAAAAACGTGTAAATGACCGGAAGGGTCATTACATGCTAATTCCTAAGTCCCCGGCAACGGCGCCAAAAACTTGTTACGTGATTTCCACTCACATGCAAGTGTACGTGGTCGTCCAAGTAATAGGAACTGGTTAGTCCAGATATCGTACCCAAGAGACTTGTGATTTAGAAAATATCCTACTTTAATCGTATACAACTAAAATAACCAAGTATGAAAGTAAAAAGAATATGTTCTTGAAGTATGTGAGTAATTAAAATAAGTTGACAAAATAAAATACAAGCAAATAATAAATTTGTTGATTCCAATTTAGAAAGAATTCCAGGGTTACAGCTTTATTACGCACTCCTAAATAATAATCACTTGAATCGACTTATTCGTTCACCTAGTTGTTGATTTCGGGGTTGATATTACAACTATGGTCTCTCGAGCCTCTAGTTACCTATTCAAAATAGAATCACAACTACATCGTTGAGTGGGGATGTGACATCATATTTCAAAAGCATTTATATTTTTTCCCGTGTGAACCAAGCAAGGCATTCTAGGTATATCTCTATCCTAGTCGCTAACCTACCCCTTAAATTACAAAAGAGAGGTCTTGCTCCTTATATTCCTCGGTCTACCTTGTTGATCATTCTCTGGAGATCGCAACACGATTATATATTTATCTTAATGAGGGCCAAGCATCAAAATACTAAAACAGGAATATAAGAACAACTAATAATGGTAAACGAACAATTAATTCAACTCCAATACTAAATAGTCATGCGTTTGTAGCTGTAACCCCAGAACAAGGGTTCTTATCCACTCATACTCAAACGAAAAACAAAGATGTAATTGTTTTCATCCAAAGTATAGCTAAGAAAAGGAAGAAGAAAACAAACCTAATGGTAAACTCTGTTATTGACTCTTTCTCTCAAAACATATGACGGAACCCTCCAAAAAGTGTCAAAGGTTCTATTTATAGGGTTTGGGAAATAACCCCTTTTTTTATTGAAATCGGAATAGAAAAAGCCCAAAAATTTGTCGAGATGGCGCCTGGCGCACTGCGCCTGTAACGCGCCTAGATGCAGTTGCTGTAGTTTTTGCGTTGGTGTGCTGCACCTCCATCGCGCCCACCTGGGTACTCAGTTGGCGCGCTACGCCCTGGATGCGCCCGTGATGTCCCGATGTAGTTGGCCTCCTAGGGCATCGCGCCAGGCGTCTGTCCGGCTGCTCCCGGCCTATTTTTTTCTTCTTTGCTTGCTCCCGAGCATTCCACTACATCACTTTTAATGCTTTACTCTTCCATTTTGTCTTTCTAAGGTCACTTCCCACGTCATTTAACCTGCAAATCTCTAATCATGTGTCTTAGTACAACATATAGCAATTCTGATCAAAACACACAATATATAGTAGGTAACGTTCACAAAACATAAGGTAATCATGGGTAAAATACGATAAACGGGCATATAATTATGCCCAACATCACTTCACCTAGAAACTACAAGCTAAATACCTAGAAATGACAAGCTTCAAAGCTCAATATTCATCAAAAACATCCTTCTAAAATAAATAAAGTATCCTATTTATACTAAAGGAAATAAGAAGACATTGACTTTTTACAATATTGCCCTTAATGAGGCAAGGGCCTTGTTTGGTTGTCTTCTTTGTGGATTCTTGAATTTAAAGCCTAGACACTTACACAAATGGCCTCTTTTCTTCATCCACATCACTCCCACAGATTCCTAAGCTTCCCTTTACACGAACATCATATGTGTCATTTATGCCATCCATGCTCATATCAACCATGCTATCCATGCTAGTATCATCCTCCCCTTCTTGAAAATGATTCGTCCTCGAATCCAAATCTTAAAAACACATGAGAAGAACAACAACCAAAACATCTCAAAGCATGAAGGTTAGTACAAGGGTTAGCAATAATATCATCATGCCAAGGAGGCACAAATTTGAGATACAACCAAATATCATTTGCTTCCAATAAAAGTAACGCATCATACAAGGTGCAAAGGTTTTGGTTATGATAAACATCAAGAGACAAGGCAAACACAAAGATCTTTGTGGCATCAAGAATTCCAAAAGATGGTATCATATTTAACTTTGGAGACATAAGACACAACTGTTTCATTATCTCGCAAGAAAGCCACACCAAAAGTGGTGCAATCACCCATAAGGGTTCATTCGGGTCAAAGAAGTAAAAGACCCATATATCTTTACCTCTATACAAAATAAATTCTACACCACCATGGGTATCATCATAAGCAAAGAGGTAGTATAGAAAGGTGTTAAGCTCACTATTCTCATTTACGGCATGCCAAAAGATAAGGACACCAGTAGATAAGAAGAAACATTTTAAGAACAAAATAACCCTCTCTATCAAGCAACTTTCCAAAGGAAAGAAGTGCACCAAAAAAGCCATGCTACTAGAATAGTAGAGGGATCTATTAGGAGTCAAATCACTCCATGCCAAATAATACTCCCAAGGAGTTGGGGTCCCTCCTAACATAGAACCAAGCATGCTTCCAAGAGTTCCATTTGAAACTTCAACTTGTCCAACCCTATGAAGGTAACAAGGAGCTTTCAATATGCATGGACTCTCCCAAAAACAATAAGCAACTTAGCAGATACTCGAGGGTCCTCAATTGCAAATACACACTTTAAGGCAGTAATGTTAACAAGATGGCATTCACAATTTGGAACACAAGAGGAAGAGATTAAGCATTTCAAGTACACTTCATTGTTATTCCTCAAACAAACTCCCACAAGGAGTGGATAAACAAGTAGAGTCATGCTTCTTGAGAGATTTAAGGAACTATAGGATACACTTCCTATGTTCACTAGTCTTAGCATGCTCCTAAGAATCCATCCTAACACCTCAACTTGTCTAACCACATAAGTGTGACAAGGAGAAGAATACATAAATCGGGAATCAGAGATGCACCATGGATTCTTTCCCAAATAATAACTATGATTGACATTCAAAACATAAAACTCACATAACTTAAGCATATCCAAAACCAACCATGAATACATTGGAGCTAAATCATCACTCTCATGGTAGGGTATGAGGTCATACAATTTCCAAAACCTACCTACATAGGAAAAATGTCATCATGACTCCAAGGATTGCTTGGAATAAGAGGGGAAGGGTACATACCTCGAAGAAGGCCTTTGAGTGTGTATTCTTGTCCACCACACTTGGTTTCCCAAAGCTTTCGCTCTAATGCATCATTTTGGACCCATAGACTTGGTCCATGGATTTGATGAATAGAGTGTTCAAGCCATTCATGGACGTGTTTGTGATTGTATTCATAGATGATATCTTGGTCTATTCAAGATCAAAGGAGGACTATGCTAGTCACTTGCGGCAGGTGTTACAGATTCTTCGTGATCGTAAGCTATATGTAAAGTTTTCTAAATGTGAGTTTTGGTTAAAGTCTTTGGCATTCTTGGGTTATATTGTATCCGATGAAGGAATAAGGGTTGATGCTCAAAAGATAGAAGTCGTGATGGACTGGCCAATACCTACAACACATACGGAGGTACATAGTTTTCTTGGGTTAGTAGGTTATTATAGAAGGTTTGTTGAAGGATTTTCTTCTATTTATTTACCCTTAACAAAGCTAACACACAAGACAACCAAATTCCAATGGAGCGATACATGTGAAAGAAGCTTCCAAGAGCTGAAGAATAAGTTGACTTCTACACCTATATTGGTACTTCCAGATGGAACACAAGGGTATGTAGTATATTGTGATGCTTCAGGAGTGGTATTTGGATGTGTATTGATGCAGCATGGTAAAGTAATAGCTTATGTCTCAAGACAGTTGCAGCCACATGAGAAAAATTATCCAACCCATGATCTAGAGCTAGCAGCGATTGTATTTGCTTTGAATATATGGTGCCATTACTTGTATGGGTTTCATGTTGATATATATACTTACCATAAGAATTTGCAATATATCTTTAAGAAGAAGGATCTGAATTTGAGGCAGTGAAGATGGCTTGAGTTATTAAAAGATTATGATGTTGATATCTTGTATCATCCGGGGAAAGAAAATGTGGTAGCCGATACTTTAAGTCATAAGACAATGGCAAACACCTACCGGCAGTCCATGGAAGGACAAAGAATAGCTAAGGATCTATACCAACTGGCTAGTTTGGGGGTTCGCCTTCTTGAATCTCCAGATGAAGGGATTATCATGCAAAATACGACAGAATCTTCATTAGTAGTTGAAGTAAAAGAGAAGCAATATAAAGATCCTATTCTATTATAGCTTAAGGAGAATGTACAGCAAGGTGTGACAAGGGAATTTGAGCTCACGCAAGATAAAGTACTCCGGTGCCAAAGCAAGTTGTGTGTACCTAATATAGATGGACTAAGGAATAGAATTATGGTAGAAGCACATCATTCAAGATATTCTATCCATCCGGGCTCAACTAAAATGTATCATGACTTGAAAGGAGTGTATTGGTGGAATGACATAAAGAAGAACATTGCAAAATTTATTGCTTAATGTCCAAATTGTCAACAAGATAATGTGGAGCACCAAAAGCCTGGGGGTTATATGCAATGTATCGATCTTCCAATTTGGAAGTGGGACATGATTAACATAGATTTTATCACTGGTTTGCCTCGCTCATTTCAGGAATTTGATTTCATATGGGTAATAGTTGATAGACTCACCAAATCAGCACACTTATTGCCAGTCAAGACTACTTATACAGTTGAAGTGTATGCAAGGTTGTATATTAAAGAGATAGTTCAGCTACATGGAGTCCCAATCTCTATTATATCTGATAGGGGAGCTCAATTCACTGCAAATTTTTGGAAGTCATTTCAGAAGAGTTTGGGGACACAAGTGAATTTAAGTATAGCCTTTCACCCTCAAACAGACGGTCAGGCAGAACGTATAATCCAAACACTTGAGGATATGCTGCGAGCTTGTGTATTAGACTTCAAAGGTAGTTGGGATGACCATTTGCCTCTTATTGTGTTTGCTTACAACAATAGCTACCATTCAAGTATCAAAATGGCACCTTATGAGGCTTTATATGGGAGGAAGTGCAGATCATTAATCGGATGGTTTGAAGTGGGTGAAACCACCTTATTTAGGCCAGATCTCGTTCATCAAGCGATGGAAAAAGTTAAAGTGATACAACAGCGGCTAGCAATGGCTCAAAGTAGACACAAATCATATGCAGATATTAGAAGAAGAGGGATAGAGTTTTCTATAGGAGATTGGGTATTATTGAAGGTGTCACCAATGAAAGGGGTGATGAGATTTGGCAAAAGAGGAAAGTTGAGTCCGCTATATATAGGACCATATAAGATTATTCGGAGAGTTGTCCAAGTCGCATATGAGTTAGAGCTACCCCAAGAGCTTGCAACAGTTCACCCGGTGTTCCATGTCTCAATGCTTTGAAAGTGTATAGGTGACCCATCCCGTATTACTCCTACTGAAGATGTACAAGTTACGGGAGATCTCACTTATGAAGAAGTACCCATTTCTATTCTAGATCGCCAAGTTAAGAGTCTAAGAAATAAAGAAGTAGCTTCCGTAAAAGTACAGTGGAGGAACCAACAAGTAGAAGAAGTTACATGGGAAGCGGAGGAAGCAATGAAATCCAAGTATCCTCATCTATTTCAGTTCGATGAGAAAGGTGAGAGTGTCGAGGTGAGGCATTAACGAGTAAATATAAGTCTATATATATTATCTGGCTAATAGTGGTACGTAACTTAGGCTTTAACTTGCTTGGGCTGGTTAACTTTGATATCATTTGAGGACGAATGTTCCTAAGGGGGGGAGGATGTAACAACCCGTATTCTGCGTATACTAGTCCTATTCATATAGCACTTGACATAGCCTTATCGTATAGGTGAGGGACCAAGTTTCTTATATGAGTAGTGATGGTTTAATATGTATTAGGAGGTGTTGTAATGCCCCGTTCATGTTAGAACATAAATGGCCAAGTTAACCTCGACAAAAGTATTTAAACTCGAGATAGTAAGGTGGTATTTGAGCCTAAGGTTAAAGTAAAGTATTGAGTTAAAGCAAAAGGGATTAAGGTTCAGAAAATAGAATAAAATAATTGAGCTACTTGCTTGACTTAATGAAGCTAGTAAGTGACAAGTAGGTGCATCACCTACTAGACCTTTTGACCAGCTTAAAAGACCAAGTAGGTGCATCACCTACTAGACTTTTTGACCAGCTTAAAGGCCAAGTGGTGCTTGGACCTTTTTGACAAAATTGTGGACCAAATTAAAAAATGGAATTCTGGCCCAAAACCCACTAAAGAGTGCTGGTAAATAGGATGACCCTTTAAAGGGATAATATCAGCTCATTTACTCAATTTAACTCTAGAAAATCAGTTGGATCTCTTATGTTCTCTCAAGTTCCTTACAGCAGCCCCAAAATTCCAATAGGATTCTTGGAGAGTTCCTCTCTTTCCAAGTAAAAGGTAAGTTAAAATACTTATGGGTTTAGCTTATTCCTTCTATGGAATCTTATGGAATCATGCTCTCCATGTTTGAAGTGTAGGACAGAATTTGTTCTCCAAAGATGGCTACCCCTCTCTCTCTCTAACTTTCCAAGAAATATTCTCTTGTTCTTTGGTTGTAGTCTAAAAAAGACTTTAAGTTCTTGAAGAATCTAAGCTAAGGGGATAAGGTTCCAGAATTTGAGGTAAGATTACTGCACAAATTGGTTGAGAATTTTGTATGTGTTTTTATCTAAAACTCATGAGATGGTGATTGGAATCCTTGAGTTCAATATTCCTTATTGTATTGGAGGATGTTTGGGACTGTTTTGTGAGCTATTTTACATATATATATTGGGGACATCTTGGTTGACCTTGTAAAAGGGTGTGTGAAGTTGTATTAAAGTATGGAAGGAGGATTTGGTGATACACCACTTAATTGGAGTGTTATTTTAACTTGCTGCCTGCACGCTTTTGCACATTGTTTGGTATATGTTGTGAAGTCTGAGAAGTTTTAGGTGACCTTATGAGAAGGTCATGTAGTATGTAGATGTGATTAAAAGAGAAGGGGTGGAATGCCTCTTGATTTGATTCGTTACTAGCTTACTGCCCGGTTGCTAATTTAATGAGATCAAGTAGCCCAAACTGGTTAATTAGCTACTAATACTAGTGTTGCCACTTATTTCATTGTAGATAAATAATCTGAAAGGGGGAAGCTTAATTCGTTGTAATAGCTGAGTTGCACAGCAAGGTATGTAAAGGCTATTCAATTTCAGATTCTTTGGCATTAAGTCTTGTCCTTGTGTTTATATCAACAAAGTGAGCTTTCTATATGCTCTTCCTAGTTACGGACATATTGTGGCAATGTATAATCTCAATGTATAGCTAATGATCTTTTCCTCAGTCCTTAGTGTATCAAAGTACTTCAATGTGTGTTTACTATTAGATCTTCATGTTTATTCCTCCAAGTGCTAGTATGACAAATGTATTCTATACAACAAGCTTCATGAATTATTCTTTAAACCAAATGAGGTTCATTGTGTCATATAAGCCCCTAAATGTTACATTGATGTTACAGTTACTTCTTATGTTATTGTTACTTCCTTAAGCGCATATTCACGCGTCTTATACTACTGGTCCATATTTTCAAGCTCAATAATGATTATGAACACCAAAGCAACAATCTCAAAGATTAAAAAAACTATATGAAGTAATCTATATATGTGTGGGTGGAAGCCCAGGGGTGAAAGCCTAGCATGGGTCGATCTCTATTTGTGTACTTATCGGTGGCAGCCTAGGGGTGAAAGCCTAGCATGGGTTGATCCCAATTTATATATTATGAGGGCAGTATCTCAGGGGCTAAATTGCCTAGCATGGGACTCCTCTTTTACCACTGATCAGTTGGTCATTTGTATCACAAAGATTATAAAGTAAAGAAGAGTAAAGGAAAGAATGTAAGGTACATGATTCCACAAATGTAAGAAAAGGTGGCTTTTCATTCCTATCTACACATTATGCATTGATATCTTATTTCATTCAGCACTTTCTTTACATATAGTTACTTTATGCCTTACATATTCAGTACATTTTTTCGTACTGACGTCCCTCATGGGATGCTGCATTTCATGCCGCAGGCACAGGTACTCCAGCTAGTAGACCTCCCCCGTAGGAGCACAGGATAGTCAGTTGCTATTGGTGAGCTCCAGGTTGATTTGGGGCTTTACCGTGTATGATACAAGCCATGTTTTCTCAAAACCTTGCACACAAAGCCGAGCTAAGGAGTTTGTAGACTTTTCATCGAGTCACTACTTTGGAGGCTTGGAGGGTGCTTGGGATGAATACTTGAAGGCCAACAACTTGCTGAAATGGAAGTACAAGGAAGAATGGAGAAAAAGGGCTATGTATGCAAAATGGCTATTTTTTAGAATACAAGTCCTCAAGTTTAAGAAGCCTAAGAAGACCCTCATTTCATTAAGGGTATTTTTCTAATAATTATTATTAGTATTCACCCTTAGTCTAGCTTAGTATAAATACTACACTTAGCCATTTTATTAGGGAGACTATTTTGATTATTGAGATTATGTGTGAAACTCTTGTGAGAGTTGAGGCTAAGGCCATTGTTGCTTGAAATGTTGATGTGATTGCTTCATAGAGGAAATCATTCCTCTTGAGGGGTTATCTCTATAAGTTAGGTGCTTATTTGAATATTCGAAGTAGGTCGTTACTTTAATATAGTATCGGTTGTCTTTGATTTCACTTTTGTGTCTACCTTTCTATCCTTTTTATCTTTAATTCCTTGTTTTCTTTGTTTCTTTATCTTCCGCGTATCCGTTATTGTATCAATTGGTATCAGAGCTTGACTTAGATTTGCTTCCACAAATCTAAAACAAATCTAATCTTGGGATTTGATATTAACAAAAAAAACCAAAATTTGTTTTTGTTTAATTTGTTGTTTTTAATGCTAGATTCTTGTTCCCTGGTATCATTTTAGTCTAAATTCAAAGTTTCAAGTCATTTCGAGTTGTGGAGAAGATTCTACCATGGGAGAGTTTTAAAGCTTTGAAGACTTGAATAAATTCAAGTGGGTCTTATTGATTTTGGTTGAAATTGAGGTTAATATGGATTGGGATTTGTTCCCTAGGTCGAGGGGGAGCTAATCCTAAAATTGGGAGTGCTTTGTTGAAGTTTTTAAGAAGGGTTTTATTTTAGGTGTTCTTGGTGTTCATGAAGTTCTTGAAGATCTTCAAGTGTTCTTGAAGATCTTCAAGTGTTCTTGAAGAAGAAGATGATAAAAAGGTGCATTTGATCTTTAAGTACTCTTGAATTTTGGCAAAAGGTGTTTGTTGGGTCCACTAGTGAAAAAAAAGAAGTCGAATTTGAAAAAAAAATCCACGTGGACCTACCACGTAAGTAGACAGCTAACCAGTCAATGCCACACAGCTGCCAGCGAAGCTTCCACGGGGGCAGAGTTGCCCATTCGCATCACGTGGCATGTGGCAGTCAACTTCAGAGAGTCAACATTGCAGAAAAGTTTTCAAGGTGTCAATTTCAGACCCCAAATTTTTTTTCTGAGTGTCAGATTTGGTCCCTCTGAACTTTTTCTGATTGTCATATTTGATCTGTTTCTTCTCCTTCACTCATTTTTTTTTCTTTTGATATCTCAACTAATTAACAATTAATTATCGATTTTAATTATTTGTTAACTAGTTCTTCATCCTCATCTCGTTTCTTTAATTCTCTAAAACTAACTAACATCAAGTAATTTCTTCTACTTGCTTGATAATTAGTTCTTGAGTCCAAATATTCTTTTTTCGTGCTAATTTTTTTTTTCTTTCTTCTTCAACTTTTCTTGCTTATTTTCGTTAAAAATTCTTGGCTCTCGTCTATTAGCTTTTGAGCATTCTTTCTCGAGTCAACAAAACTCCATTCTACCCTTAAGGTTGGTTTGTGACTCTTGGCAAGCGATTGATCGAATTGAATAGCAAATTTTGCCGGATCCTTGAGTGGTAAATGGCTAAAGTATGTGAGTATGTTTGAGTGGTGCTAGCCAAGCACAAAAAAGTGCAAATACGAGTGAAAAAAAAGTGAGGAACTTTTATTACTAATCTTGTTTACTCGTTTTGTAGGTATTTGGAGTTATAAGGAAGTATGTCTACAAATGCAAAGGTTCAAGTTCCCAATTTGAAATGGCCGATCTTATGTATGGAAGCTAGTGGAGAAGAGTATGAAAAATGGGAATTCATGATAGATGCAATCTTTGCTAGCTACAACTATTCACAAGAAAGGAAGATAGATTTGATTTTTGGAACCTTTGAAAGAAAACTTGTCATCTATTGGAAGAATTATCTTAAGCTAGAAAAGGCGTTGGGAAGCCCAATTGACACTTGGGATGCACTAAAAGAAAAATTGGGGTACCATTATCCCGAACCTCATGAAAAGGGGTATAGGAGAATCAAAGACACTTCCCAAAAGAAGAAGCAAGATTCCTCAAAAAGGATTCTTGGTGTTTCTTCCAATGAAAATGAGAGACAAAAGATTGAGAGGAGTAAGAGAGTGCAAAGTGTCATCTCTAGAGAGGAAAAAGGAGAGGATATGTGGAGTGAAGTGAGAGAGTTGCCACAAAATGAATCTAACCTTCTTGTTTGTCTTTCTCTTAGTAAGGATAATTATGTAGGTACAAAGTTGGCAAATGGAGGAGCACAAACTCTCAACAGGGATATTACCCTTAATGTCGTGATGAATGTAATAGTCTCCTTAGACAAATGGCTTGAAGCATGTTTCAACACGTTGAGGGGAGTTTCACTCCAAGGTAAAGAAGGTCTTTCTTGTGAACTTCAAGGTAAAATAGCTAAACTTGACACTTTAAAACTCTCCAATGAACAAAGTGTGAGTGATAGCTCATCTTCTTGTGAGCTTAATGATTCTTTACCATATCATGATAATGTCTTTGTGGAGAGTGTTCATACACTAGTTGATCCTATTGATGACCAAATTGAATCTTCTTGCAAGATCGACTTGTGTCCACCTAGTGTTGACACTTGTGCTTTGAATGATAGTACATTATCCTGTGATTCTTTTCCATATAGTGATAATGTCTTTGTTGAGAGTGTTCATATACTAGTTGATCCTATTGATAACCGAATTGATTCTTCTTGTAAGATTAATTTGTGTCCACCTAGTGTTGACACTTGTGCTTTGAATGATAATACATTGTCATGTGATGATGAGAGTGAAGAGAGTGATATGTTTGAAAAGAAAGATAGCATGCTTAAACTTCACTTATTGTCCTATTTCTTAAAATCCATTAAGAATATAGGGTTGGGTGACGATTGTTCTACCTACCCAATTGTTGATATCGACCTCTCACTTTTTAAAAAGGATGATCTTTTGGGTAAAGATAACATTGATTTGCTTGATTATTTGAGAAATCCAACTAGTGATTGTTCTTGTGATGTTGGTCTTGATTGTGATCCTTTGTATGAAACCCCACCTTTGTTTGATAAAGATAAGGATGAATTACTTATTTCATATGATGACTTGAGTGATAACCTCTTTGATGTCAATGGTGGTTTGTGTCAAATTGGGGATTCTTCTTTTGAAAAGGAGGGTGATACTTGTTTGAAATATTGGACTTCTTCTTTGGATTGTCCTATTTTTGCTAATATACTTGGTGAAATTGTTGTATCTAATAGTGATCTTATAAGTGAGGACCCTAGGGATGAAGTAATTTTGCGAAACACCTTTCTTTACTATCTATTTGCATTTGATGATACTCTTACTTGTGTTGAGTGTGCATCTTGTGTTGATATTAGTTCTAAGAGGGTAGATGCTTGTTTATTGATCATGATATGTGGATGCCCTTTCCTTTTGATCCCGGTGGTACTTTAAATTTGTATGATTTGATCATGGTATCATCTTGGAAGTGGTTTTATCTTGAAAGAGAGAATCAATTGTGCTTTATGTCTCCTAGAACCAATGGGATATTGACTACTTCGTATTTTGACACCATTGGAACTTTTAGGAAATCCATATTTCATGATCTTTGGAATAGCCAAGTATTTTGTATTTCATTTGAAAGATTGTTCCTTTTGAGGATAGTTGATGCTTGGATGGCTATTTTTAGAATACAAGTCCTCGAGTTTAAGAAGACTAAGAAGACCCTCATTTCATTAAGGGTATTTTTATAATAATTATTATTAGTATTCACCCTTAGTCTAGCTTAGTATAAATACTATACTTAGCCATTTTATTAGGGAGACTATTTTAATTATTGAGATTATGTGTGAAACTCTTGTCAGAGTTGAGGCTAAGGCCATTGTTGCTTGAAATGTTGATGTGATTGCTTGCTAGAGGAAATCATTTCTCTTGAGGGTTATCTATATAAGTTAGGTGCTTATTTGAATATTTGAAGGAGGTCATTACTTTAATATAGTATCGGTTGCCTTTGATTTCACATTTGTGCCTACCTTTCTATCCTTTTTATCTTTAATTCCTTGTTTTCTTTGTTTCTTTATCTTCCGCGTATACATTATTGTATCATCTTGGGTACATATTTTTGGTATCATATAGTTAAGGGTAAGGCGGGGCCCTGTCCTGACCTAAACTAAGTTTGTCTATCTTGTAGAGACTTTGTAGACTAATGTATAAAGTACATTGCGTCTTATCTCCTAACAATTATGGTCTCAATGGCCAAATCATGTACATAAGTTTTGGGCCTATCTATGTTGGTCTTTTATCACTGCAGCTTATATATCCTTGTCAAAGCTTTATGATTCTCATAGTTACATGCATGGTAAGCACAAGCAAAAAGTTGGTTCTCTCGGGCCTTTAGGGCATCGAGTGCCTGTCCGTCTTGATGAGATCTGAGGCGTGACACTCACCCTCTTAGCTCGGCAATCTACTATGGCATAATATGAAGCCAACCAATCCATGCCTATTATAACATCAAAGTCTACCATTTATAGCTCAACAAGGTCAGCCAATGTATTATGATCACAAATAATTACTATACAATTAAGATAGACTTTTCTAGCTATAATAGACTCACCAGTTGGCGTAGATACCTCAAATGGTTTAACAAATAATTCTGGTGTTCTTTCAAACTTTCCAGTAATCAAAGTGACATATGATAGTGTAGAGCCCAGATCAATTAATGCATATACATTATGTGAAAATATGGACAATGTACATGTAACCACCTCAGGTAAAGCCTCAAAATTCTGTCGATCCGCTAGAGCAAATGTACGATTCTGAACTCCGCTGGAACTAGCTGCTTCTCTACCACCTCTACCATGACATGTAGGCACCTGTAGCTCCATACCTAAAGAAGCACCAATGATAATGCTGCATCAATCAATCTATTAGGTTGTGCCATGACACCTTTGCCCCTTTGAGGGCAATTTCTCATCATGTGTTCCAGTGTACCACACCAAAAACAAGCATTTATCCAAAGTCGATATATACTTAGATGATTTCTTCTATATTGTTTACAAGACTATCTAGGAGGTCTTAATTGGCTCGTACATCCCTGTTCTTGGTACCCCACTACATGTGAGCCTTGACTCTCACTTCTTCTCCTAAACTGATTGCCTTTGGACCCTTGAAACTGAGGTGGAGCACTAGCTGTAGAGTAGGAAAATGATGGCCTAGGTGGTCTATTAGAAAACTGAGGCCTAAACTCACATTGGGATGGCGTAAATTGCTCCATAGATCTGGCCCTTTTGGAATACCCTCTTTCTGACTCTTATGTCCTTCTTCTTTGCCTTTGATCCTCTATTTTTTGTGCAAAATCTTGTATCCTTGCTATATCCATGTCCTTATTCAAAGCAGCAATTGTACAATCTCTAACCAGATACAAATCCAATCTATTTATGTATTGATGAACTCTATCCTCTATAGTAGCTACTACGTTAGGAGCATACTTGGCCAAAGAATTAAATTTGAGATTATAATCTCTCATGCTCATATTCCCTTGGCAAAGATTTAAGAATTGAGTTGCACGGGCCTCCTGGATATCCAATGGCAGATAATGGTCAAGTAATGCCTTTTTGAACTCTTTCCATTTAGCTGAAGGTGCATTTGTACCCCTAGATTATTTTCCAAGCTTCGTACCATAATATAGCCAGACCCTTTAATCTATATGATGCTAGCTCAACTGCTTCTTTACCAGATACATGCATAATATCCCAGGTCCTTTGGATTTGATCAATAAAGTCTTGCGAATCTTCATTAGGATCTGACCCGGTGAATGATGAAGGGTCCAAATTAAGGAAATCACGTATCCACACACTAGTTGCTCTATCTATTTCACTAGTACCTGCAATTGGACCTGCTTGCCCTTGGACTTGACCAGTAACTATACATGTCAACAATTACACCTCATTCTTCAAATCTTGCTCAGTAGCATTAACATGTGGTTCTTGGGGTGTTGTCGCCCTTCTTAACTCTTTTTGAGATAGAGGAGTCGAGGAAATCTATGATAGAGAATCAACTTGAGCCTCACTTTGATTAGCTCAGCTAGGTGGTGATTCGCTAGTCCCTTCTCCATCAGCCACATCTACTTGCTTACTTGTAATCTTACTTCTCCTTGTAACTGAATTTTTTGCTATAATGAAAACAATTTAAAGGTTAGATAAAAGAAACCTACAACATTGGCTCTATCGCATGATCTAAGAGATGAATGAAAAGAGACAACTCCTAAATGTCCCGTAGCCTATTGTCTATAGATGTGGTGCACAACACACCCATAAGCAAGACTTTACATAGACACGACTTTGTAGACTCCCTAGGATGACCTACTCTTATACCACTTTTGTCATGCCTCAAATCCGATTTAGATGGACAGGCACGCGATGCCCTAATGGCCCGAGAGAACCAACTTATAACCTATGATTATCATGCATATAACTATGACAAATACAAAAAAGCTTTTACTATAGATAAGATGTCTTAATAACAAGACTAACGTAGATAGGCCCAAAACTTATGTACATGATCTGGCCGTTGAGGCCACAATTATTAAGAGATAATACATAATTAAGCTTAAATTTAACATTAGTCTACAAAGCCTCTAAAAGATTAACAAACTTAGTTTAGGTCGAGATAGGGCCCAGCCTTACCCTTAACTATACAATACCAAAAATATGTACCAAAGATACGGTAGAGCCCTGAATTAACTTGGAGCTCACTAATAGCAGCTGAGTATTTTGTGCTCCTACTGCAGATTTCTACTAGCTGGACTACCTATGCTTGTGGCATGAAATGCAATGTTGCCCGAGAGGACATCAGTACAAAAGAATGTACTGAATATGTAAGGCATAAAGTAACTATATGTAAAACAAGAACTCACATAAAATCATATATCAATGCAAAAACGTGTAGATAGGAATGGAAGACCATATTTGCTTACATTTGTGGAATCATGTACATTACATTCTTTCCTTTACTCTTTTTTTCTTTATAATATTTATGATACAAATGACCAACTGATCAGTGGTAGAAGAGGATCCCCATGCTAGGAAATTTAGTCCCTGAGATGCTACCCTCATAAATATATAAATTGGGATTGACCCATCCTAGGCTTTCAGCCCTGGGCTACCACCCATACTTATACAAATTACTTCGTAGAGTTTCTTTAATCTTTGAGATTGTTGTCTTGGTGGTCATAATCATTATTTAACTTGGAACTATGGACCGATAGTAGAAGACATGTGAATATGTACTTAAGGCAGTAACAATGATGAAAGGAGTAATTGTAACATCAATGTAAGCACTTAAATGACACAATGGACCTCATTTGACTAAGAGGAGAGCTCACGAAGCTTACTGTTAAAAGTAAGTTTTTTCATACACTTACATGGAAGAGTAAACACGCAGATCTAATAGTAAACACATATTACAGTACTTTGACACACTATGTAGTTGGGAAAAGATCATTAGCTATGTTGCAGATTGTATGCTGCCACTATGTATCCTTTACTAAGAAGAGCACTTAAAAAACTCACTTTGTTAATAGTAACACAAGTATAAGACTTCATGCCAAGGAATATGAAACTGTAAAACCTTACATACCTTGCTGTGTAACTCGGATATTAAAATGAATTAAGCTTCTCCCTTTCAGATTATTTATCTATAATGAAATAAGTGGAAAAACTAGTATTAGTAGCTAATTAACTAATTTGGGCTACTTAATCTCACTAAAGCAGTAGCCGGGCAGTAAACTCGTAATTGATCAAATCAAGAGTATTCTTTTCACCCCTTCTCTTTTAATCACGTCTATATACTATACGACCTTCTCATAAGGTCCCATAAAACTCACTGGACTTCACAACATATACCAAATAGTATACAAAAGTGTGCAGCCAGCAAATTAACATAACACCTAATTAAGTGGTGTATCACCACACCCTCCTCCCATACTTCAAGAAAACTAAACACATTCCTTTCAAATATCAACCAAGTTGTCCCCAATATAAACATATAAAACAACCCCTAAAACAGCCCCAAACATCCTTCAACATGATAAGAAAATATTAAACTCTAGGATTTCAATCACTACCCCATGGTTCTTGACACAAACACATACAAAATTTACCACCAAACTTGTATATAAAGTGGGGCAAAATGGGTAGTAACTTTACCTCAAATTCTAAAAATTTGTTCTCCTAACTTGTATTTCTTCAAGAGCTTGAACTCCCCTTCAACTTAGCTTGAAAAGAGGGAGAATATTTAAGAACCCTAATGGTACTTTATGACTGCTATGTGAACCTAAGAGGGACAGTAAGAAAGAACTTCTGAAATCTCATTTTTCTACAAGTTAAAATGAAGCAAATGAACTGATCTTTATCCCTTTAAAAAGGATCTGCTTAGGCTGACTTTTCTTGTTCATTTTGGGCCATAAATTTCCAAGTAGGTGATGCACCTACTTCGCCATTCAAATTGGGCCTTTGTGGACTTAAAGCTTATTGGGCGTTGGTTGTTCATTCTTCTCCTTTTCTTTCACTTAGCTTGGGCCAGAATTGGTCAAAAAGGTGATGGGTTTACTTGGCCATATAAGCTAGTCAAAATAGTCTTAGTAGGTGATGCAACTACTTGGTTCTTTAGGCTGGTTAATAAGTCAAAGTAGGTGATGCACCTATTTGTCACCTACTGGCTTAGTTAAGTCAAGCACGCAACTCACTTATTTTATTTCATTTTTTAAATCTTAATCTCTTTTTCTTTAACTTAACACTTTACTATAACTTTAAGCTCAAATACCACCTTACTATCTCGAGTTTAAGTACTTCCATCGAGGTTGTACATGTTGAAATGAATGGAGAATTACAGTGCCTTTCTATATATATTAAACCATCACTACTCATATAAGAAACTTGGTCCCTCACCTATACAAAAAGTCTATGTCAAGTTCTATATGAATAGAACTAGTATATGCAGAATATGGGGTGTTACAGTCTAAGACTCTCTTTGACAAGTCCCTTTTCAAGGAGTTCATCAATTAGCCTTTATAACTCCTTAGTCTCCTCCAGAGTGCTTATATAGGCCAAACAGTTTGTAATTTGAGATCCGGTCACAAAATTAATTTGGTGCTCAATACCCCTCAAGGGTGGCAATCCATTTGGCATCTCCTCAGGAAATAAACCCTCATAATCCTGCAATAGAAAAGACATGATACTAGGGAAAGTGCTAGTAACTTGGTTAGCATGCAACACTAAATCCATGTTAACAAGGTACACTAGAAAGCATTCCTTATTAATACCCTTCAAACATTTGCTTGGCTTAGCTATCATACACATCTTATTATTCTTTTTAGCCAAGCCTTTTCCCTTTTCTTGCACAAGTATGGAGCTTTCACTCACTTCCTCCACCATTCTTATTTTATCTCGGATTTCCTTCATGATCCGGTAATCTTCACTCACTTGATAGGGAGTTAAGGGAGAAAGAGAGAACTTTCTACCACCAAAGACAAATAATTACTTGTTGGTGCTCCCTTGATGTAGGACATCCCTATCAAATTGCCAAGGTCTCCCAAGAAATATGTGGCAATCTAGTATAGGTACAATATCATAAAGAACTTCATCTTGGTATTTACCAATGCTAAATTTAATACTTACTTGTTTGAGGACCTTCATTTCACCACTTTTGTTAGGCCATTGGAGCTTGTAAGGACTAGGATGCTTCTTTGTAGGAAGTTGTATTCATTCCACCAAAGTATCACTCACAACATTAGTGCAACTCCCACTATCAATGATCAAAGCACGTATCTTGTCTAGAATCTTGCACCTAGCATAGAACAAGTTCTCCCATTGATCAAGCTCTTCCCTAGTAATAGCTCCTATGATTTTCCTCACAATGCAAGATAGGTTCATGTTCACTTGCAATGCCTCATAATCACACTCTAGAGGTTCTCCTTTATTCATAAGGAAAGCAAAGTTAGGTCTCTCTTCTATCTTCTCATCATCATCCTCTAAGGGTATTTCATCATCATCTCCTTTGGGCTCAACTCCCCCCTCTCTTCACCATACTCTTCATCTTCTCTGGTATGGTACCCATCTCTGAAGGCCATAATTGTCCTTTGATTAGGGAACTCACTAGCAATGTGTCCCCTTCCTTGGAACCTAAAGCATTGAATAGAAGAAGGGACAAGGAAAGTTAGGTTTTTATTGGTTACCTTTCTTAGCCTTGTTATTCCACTTTGGCTTGTCGACCTTTGCTTGAGTAGCTTGATCATTACTCATGGTGTATTCCCGAGTGGTAGAAGACTTCAACTTATCATTTCTCTTGTTTTATGAAGAAGTTGTAGTACCTTTTGCTTTGAATGACTTCTCTTTTTTCAAGTCTACCTCTATCTTAGAGGCATCATGATAGGCTTCTTCCAAGCTAGCATAGTGTTTGAGTCTCATCGGCATTGAGATGTCTTACCTCAAGTTGGTAACAAACTGTATCACTATGTTTTGTATAGGCTCATTGATATGATATCGCTTGACATAATCCCTACAAGGCCATTCACTCGGAGCCAAGCTAAAAAACTCCAAGACCTACAAGATCTATTCATGAAAAAGAGGCTTTGGAGACCATTGAGGAGCATCAATCAAGGATTTAGAACTTGTGGATGATCACGTGGGATGAAGAAGAGGCTTCTAGTGAATCTGTCTTGAAGTGAGAAGTAAGGTGTGACCAGCACCTAACTTAGCACATGAGGTGCGACTAGGGTGAGACCAGCACAATGCAGGCTACGACCAGCACCTTATTTCGCACATGACCCATCATGGGCCAAATTTGGAGTCTTCCAAAGTCACTTTTGGGCCTTTAATTGTATAAGGAAAACACTATAAATAGAAGCCTTAGTCATTTTCATTCCTTAGATTTGATGAATATTGAAGATTGCTTTGGAAGCTTGTAGTTTCTATTTTAGCTTATAGTATTGGGTAGATTCCCAATTAGTTACTCTAGTGTAGTAAATCTATAGGGTGGATTCCTAATAGTACTATTCTGTAGTTGAGTGATTAGGAGTGGATTCTCTTGATTTCTTGTTAACTTCTTTGCTTGATTAATTATAAAGAGTCATCCATTTGTGGATTGATTTGGTTTCTCTTTTGTTTGATTGAGGGATTATTGTTTATTGATTGAGTTCAATTAGTAGGTGAAGGTATAAAGTCCTTTGTTGCCAATAAACTTGATTAATTTGCTTTAATCCATATATCTTTTGTTTATTTCAATTTTGTATTTGGATTTCGATTAGTCTCCCTAATCGAGATCTTATCATTTAGTATCAGATCTTAGGCTAAAGGATTGTTCCATCAATTCTTAATCCTAGGTTCATAAATCTGAAAATTCAGAAAAATTGGGTGAAAAATGTTTTTGGAAAATTTCAAAAAGTTTTTGTTTGATTTGAGTCTTATTTGAAGTTTCTGATACTAGATTTGTGTTCTCTAGTATCAATTGAGTCTAGATCTGAGATTTGAGCTTATTTTGAGTTGAATTGAAGATTTCACCATTGTTGGGTGAAGAAGCTTAAAGAACAAGTTCAAGGGTTTCATAGATCTGGGTTGATTGGAGGATTCAAATGTACTAGGCTTTGATCTCCTAATCATAAGGAACTTGAATCTCAAATTTGGAAGCATTTGGTTGAGGATTAAGGGATCTACCATTTTTGAAGTCTGAAGAACTTGAAGAACACAAAATGGGTCTCTTCGATTTGGTTTGAATTGATTCTAATTTGTACTGGGCTTTGTTCTCTATATCGAGGAGAGGTTACATTTCAAATTTGGGGTCAATCCAAGTTATGTTGAGAGAGTTGGAAATTTGAAATTCATAAGTTGTTCTTGGTGTTCTTCAAGGTATTGTTCAAGAAGAAGGTTGAAAAAGGTGTTTGAATCCAAATAAGAAGAAAAAGGAAAGATTACTTGTGTTAGTACAAAAGGGAATTTCCAAAAAGGGCAAGTACTAGGAGAAGAAAGTACAAAAAATCAAAAAAAGGGTACAAATTGGAAGCTTCGGGTGTTCTACCTCGGGGAAGGTGCAAAGGAAAGTGCGACCAACACTTTACTGGGTGCGACTCGCACCTAGATTCACCTGAGGAGTTGCTGAGATTCTGATTTCGTGTGCAAAGTGAGGTGCAACCAGCAAATGTCCTAGGGCAAAATGCACCAACCTTAGCACATGCTGAAAATTGCAAATTTGATTTTCTCCAACAAATCTCAGGTTCTATCTTTTTAGTTTCTTTTCTTTGACTCTTCTTATCATCTAGAAATCCTAAGACCAATTAACAACAAGTATTGGTATACTTAGTTGTGATTAGCTCTCTTGTGTTAGTTTTTATTTCGTGCCAATTCTTGTAAGCTTTTATAATTTAAGCAATTGATGAAAACCTTTTTGGCTTCATCCATTCAATTTTGAGTCATCCTTCTTTTGAGTAACAAGAATCCATTCCTCCACTAAGGATAGGTGACCATGTGACATGGTTAAGCGAAGGAAGTTCACTATCAATCTTGGGAAGACACTTAGAAGGTAATTTGAGCATTCACATATGAGAGGTATGAGGAGCTTTACTACTAATCTCGTTTGTTGAATTTTGCAGGTACAATGTCTAAGGCACTTGATTGTTCCAATGAAAGGGAGAGTACTTTAGTGTTAAGGTAGCCTTTGCCTCAATCACAAGGAACTTAGCGGATATGAATGGGAGGATGGATCGAATGGAGGATAGGTTGGTGATTGTTGAAAGTCCTAATCGGGAGGACTCACCTTATACTACCCAAGGGTTGGGAGCAAATAGGAATACAAATTCCTCAATGAAAATTACCTCGGGGAAAGCACGCTAGTTATGCAACCCCCGAGCCAATCCAAACCCTACCCCACAAATCCAACAACCACCTTTCAGAATATCTAACTTTCCAATCAATGATAGACAAAGATCCACTCATCCAAATTACCCCCTACAAGAGAAATGTCCTTATGTATCAAACCAAAACCAAACTCCACTATGAAATGCATCATATGCTAACTTGCATGTACCACATAACCAAAACTAAGAGCCTTACCAAGATAGCCACCACAACCTACTCTACAAAGAGATGTATGAGGAATCATATGCTAATAGATATTTTGATGGACCTCAACATGGTGGAAGACAAGGTTATGGTACACTAAGAGAAAGAGTGCAACCTATAGGTTATGGTAGAAACCAAGGTGCAAGATGGCAAGGAAATAGAGATCGAGGTGATTGGTATGATGATTGCAATGGTGACCCTTATGGTAACCAAAGTGATAGATATAGTAGTCACTATAATGAGAGATATAGTTATCGTCAAGGAGATCTTGGTGATCATGAAAGGGGATTGAATACCATCAAGTTACTCTTCCAACATTCAAAGGTAGTAGCGATCTAGAAGAATTCCTTGAGTGGAGGTTATAAAGTGAAAGGATCTTCCTCACCAAAAATATTTCAGATGCCATGAAAGCAGAATATGCCATTACTCAATTTAAGGGGAATGCATCCACATGGTGGGAGTCCAATGTGAGAGAACGAACCCGAGATCTCATTTATGACTTGACTACATGGAAAGAGTTGCTAGGTCTTATGGAGTTAAGGTATGTCATACCTACTTATCATCAAGAAGTACTCAAGAAGGTGTATATGCTTCGATAAGGTACCAAAAGTGTTGAGGAGTATTATGTTGAGTTTGAAAGTTTGAGAATGAAGTCCAAGCATGATGATCCTATACTAAAGATGGTGATACAATTTTTTACCAACTTGAGGCAAGACATCTCAAAGACGATGAGACTTCAACACTATGCTAGCTTGGAAGAAGCCTATCATGATGCTACCAAGGTAGAGGTCGACTCGGAAGAAATGAAGTCATTCAAAGCCAAGGGTCCTATTACTTCTTCATGGAACAAGAGTAGTGACAAGTAGAAGTCTTCTACAACTCGAGAGTACAAAGGGTAGTGGTCAAGCTACTCAAGTGAAGGTTGAAAAGTCAAAGTGGAATGACAAGGCTAAGGAATGTAACCAATCAAAACATAACTTTCCTCGTCCTTGTACTATTTAATGCTTTAGATGTCAAGGAAGAGGACGCATTGCTAGTGAGTGACCCAATCAAAGGAAAACTGTGGCCTACAAAGATGGGTACCATACCTAAGAAGATTAAAAGTGTGGTGAAAAGAGTGAGGAAGATGAGCCCAAAGGTGATGATGATGAAACACTCTTGGATGATGAGAAGGTATAAGAGAGGCCAAACTTTTATTACCTTATGAATAAAGGAGTGCCTCTAGAATATGATTATGAGACATTGTAAGTAAATGTGAACCTATCTTGCATTGTGAAGTGAATCATCGGAGCTATTGCTAGAGAAGAGCTTGATCAATAGGAGAACTTGTTCCATGCTAGGTGCAAGATTCTAGAAAAGATATATGCCTTGATCATTGATAGTGGGAGTTTCACCAATGTTATGAGTGATACTTTGGTGGACTAATTCAACTTCCTACAAAGAAACATCATAGTCCTTACAAGATCCAATGGCTCAATGAAAGTGGTGAAATAAAGGTCCTCAAGCAAGTAAGTATTAAATTAGCATTGGTAAATACCAAGATGAAGTTCTTTGTGATATTTTACCTATGTTAGCTTGCCATATATTGCTTGGAATACCTTGGCAATTTGATAGGGATGTCCCACATCAAGGGAGAACCAACAAGTTATTATTTGTCTTTGGTGGTAGAAAGTTCTCTATTGCTCCCTTAACTCCCTATCAAATGAGTGAAGATTACTGGATCATGAAGGGACTCTGGGATAAAATAAGAATGGTGGAGGAAGTGAGTGAAAGCTCCAAACTTGTGCAAGAAAAGGGAGAAGGCTTGGATTAAAAGAAGAATAAGATGTGTATGATAGCTAGGCCAAGCAAATGTTTGAAAGGCGTTGAAGAGGAACACTTTCTAGTATGCCTTGTTAACACAGATCTATTGTTGTATGCTAACTAAGATACTGACACTTTGCCTAGTATCATGTCTTCTCTTTTGCAGGAATATAAGGGTTTATTTCCCGAGGAGATGCCAAATAGATTTCCACCTTTAAGGGGTATTGAGCACCAAACTGATTTTGTGCCCGGAACTCAAATTTCAAACCCTCCGTCCTATAGAAGCAATTCGGAGGATACTAAGGAGTTACAAAAGTAAATTGATGAACTCCTTAAAAAGGGAATATTCAAAAAGAGTGTTAGTCCTTGTGCTTTACCAATGATCCTTGTTCCCACAAAGAATGGCACTTGGAGGATGTGTATTGACTGTAGAGATGTTAATAAAATAACAGTAAAATATCAATATCCTATATCTAGACTTGATGACATGTTGGATGATCTTTGTGGCTCAAGTGTGTTTTCTAAGATCGACCTTAAAAGTGGTTATCACCAAATTCGAATGAACCCGGGAAATAAATGGAAGATGGCCTTCAAAACCAAGTTTGGTTTATATGAGTGACTAGTTATGCCTTTTGGCTTGACTAATGCCCCTAACACTTTTATGAGGTTGATGAACCATGTATTGAAGCCCTTCATCAATAATTTTATAGTCGTTTATTTCGATTACATACTTTTATATAGTAGAACCATTGAGGAACATGTTGAATATTTGAGACAAGTATTTGATGTTCTACAACATGAAAGGCTCTTTGCAAATCTCAAGAAGTGTTCCTTTTGTGTTGAGAAGGTAGTGTTCTTGGGCTTCATGGTGAGTGCCAATGGTGTAGAGGTGGACAAAGAAAATGTAGAGTCCATTAGATCTTGGCCAACTCCTACTAATGCAACTAGAGTAAGGAGTTTCTATGGGTTGGCTAGTTTTTATCGGCTTTTCATGAAAGACTTTAGCACTATTTCTTCCCCTCTAACTGAATTGATCAAAAAGAATACCCCCTTTATTTGGGGAGATGTTCAAGAGAAAGCCTTTTGAGAGTTGAAGTCTATGTTGACTTTGTCTCTTTTGCTATAAATGCCAGACTTTGATAAGGCCTTTGAAATAGAGTGTGATGGTTGGGGTGTGGGCATTGGAGGAGTATTAATGCCATAAGGTAAACCTTTGGCCTACTTTAGTGAAAAGCTAAAGGAGGCCTCTTTGAACTACTCAACATATGATAAGGATTTGTTTGCACTTGTGCGGGTGTTGGCTCATTAGTAACACTATCTATGGCACAAAGTGTTTGTGACAAGGATGGACCATGAGTCCTTGAAGCATCTAAAGGGTCAATCAAAATTTAACAAGCTTCATGTTAAATGGGTGGAGTTCATTAAAACATTTCCTTATGTGATTAACTATAAATAAGGTAAGGAAAATGTGGTCACCGATGCTTTGTCTAGAAGGTTCATATTGGTTAACACCTTGACTTCTACAATGATAGGATTTGAAAGCTTAAAGGAGTTTTATTCTAAGGACTCCGACTTCAAGGAAGTTTGTGATGAACTTGGTCAAGGGAGGCGTTGATGTGCCGCCATTTTAAGGTACTTTCGACTCCTTTAAACTAAGAACAATCGTACGTTTTCAAGCAACCGTTGTCGTTTTTGATGTTTTTATGTTGTATTTTCAGGAAATGGAGACAAACATGGAAACGAAAGGAAATACGAGAAAAAGAGCATTCTGGATAAGAGTGACGGTTCAGGCGACGGTCCGTCAAGGGTGTGACGGTCCGTCACCCAAACCGTCACACCAAGGCAGCACCACTGCCTAGTGGTGACGGTCCAGGCGACGGTTCGTCAAGCCAGTGATGGTCCGTCAGCCTGGCCGTCACACCTGGGCAGTCCGCGACGCAGAATCTGAGCGTTTTTGGGATTTGTTTCCTAGACTCCTATAAATACCCTATGTTAGGTTTATTTTATTTGTCAAGCTTTTTACAATAGTTCTCCCAATAGCTTTAGGAGAGATTTAGTCGAAGTGGAGAGCAAGAAACACGTTTTACTACTTCTTGAATTAGTGTTCTTGATTTGTTCTTGGGATCTTATTTTCTTGTTCTTGGAATAATTAAAGATTGTTCTCACTACATTGTAAGGATCTCTTTTCTTTATTATGAATATGACTTTCTTTTATTCTGCTACAAGCATGAGTAACTAAACCTCCCACAACTAGGGTTGTGGGAGCCATGGCTAAAGTAGCGATATAGATTTCGGGTAGCGACGGGTTCAATATAAATGTTGTCACGTTGTTAATCATTCATTATTTAACGCTTTCTAGTGGTTGCAAACATTAGAACATGCCTAGGTTTAAATTTGCTTGAGTAAAGAGATTAAAACCGGGAAACTTGATTAACGACGAGGATTCGAGACTACCAACTCTCGTCTTATGATTAATGTTGTAACTAGATTAATCTACTTGATGCTTAGGATTGAAATCTAAAAGCACACCTTTTCAAGTTCGAGAGAATTGAAAAGTAAATTCGTCTATTTGGTTGAGAAACGTTTAGACGATACCATTAATTCAATCACATCGTGACGCGCATATACAAAGAACCCGGTTAAGCTTAGGATCGACATCATTACCAATGCCATGGTAAACACTTCCCTAGTGCATTCTCCTACTGATTATTCTCATAAATTATTGTTCGTTTTGTTTACACATTGTTCACACAAAACCCCCCCTTTTATTTACCGAAAACTATTGACCATTAGTCAACCGATTCACTAAAGACTTAACTTTCACCATATTCTCTGTGGGATCGACCCCAACCTTTGTTGGGTTCTATATTTGACAACGATCGCTTACGCTTCTTAATTGGAGTGGTACTTTGAGCGTTATCAAATTTTGGCGCCGTTGCTGGGGAACTACGGTTGATTATTAAGTCCGATTTGTTTATTTGACTCTTAGTCATACTTTCCTGCTTTTACGTTTATTTGTTGTTTTTGTTTTTGACAGGGTACAGAGTTGTGCATGCCAAGTACCCGGCGCTCGGGTGAATCAACATTACCTTACGACCCCGAGCTTGCTAGAACATTAAGGCGGAATATGGCC
Source organism: Jaltomata sinuosa (assembly GCA_003996215.1). Classification (NCBI taxonomy): domain Eukaryota; kingdom Viridiplantae; phylum Streptophyta; class Magnoliopsida; order Solanales; family Solanaceae; genus Jaltomata; species Jaltomata sinuosa. Next base: position 36,903 of record QJPP01004984.1, read on the forward strand.
GCACAACAAGAGGCAGCAAGGCTCGCTGCAGAACTGTAGGCCCAACACAATCTGAATGCTGGTGGTCTGCAGGACGATGTTATGCTGAATGATGAGGATATCGACTTGGATAGAGTTGGCGCTACGGGCGCCATTGCTCTTCCACCGCTAGCGCCCGGAGCCAAGTTCAACATCACTAGCACGATGATCCAGCTGTTGAACTTGAGAGGAGTGTTCCGTGGTGCCGCCGGGGACGATCCAAACCAGCACCTGATGAATTTCATGGGTATCTGCAAGTCTTTTGAATTGCCGGGAGTGAGTCAGACAGCGATCAGGCTCAGGTTGTTTCCGTTGTCTCTGTCTGATGAGGCAGCGTTGTGGTTGACAAAGCTGACCCCCGACTCTATCGCAACTTGGGGAGAGTTGAGAGGAGCTTTCCTAGAAAGGTTCTTTCCTCCCTCTCGGATGATACAGTTGAGGGACGAGATTAGCAACTTCAAGCAGCAACCTCACAAAGCATTGCACGAGACCTGGTTGCGATTCAAAAAGAAGATAACACAATGCCCGAACCATCAGTTGACCGATAACTTTTTGATGCAGACATTCTACCGGGCATTGAATTTGGCTACCAAGTCGACGTTAGACAACGCAGCAGGTGGTGCATTCATGGGTCTCACTTTTGTTTAGGCCACAACTACTTTGGACAGGCTCACCAAAACCAACAGGGCCTGGCATACACAGGATTCAGAGGTAGCAGCTAGCACTTATGCAGTTGGTATGTCAGCTGAGCATCGAAAAAATGAGGAGCGCGACCAAGACATGGCGCATCTGAAAACATAGTTGGACCTACTGACCAAGCACTTGTTCTCAGGAGGTATGGAGAAGGTACAAGCTGTGGGTTCCCAAGGTAGAGCAACAAAGTTGGAGACTGAGGAGGCGAATTACTTGGGGGGTTTCCAGGCCAATGGCCAAGGAAACCAAGGTCGGACCTATCAGAAGGACAACTTCTATGAAAAGGCTGGCTACAGAGATCGCGACCAAGGAAACTGGAGGAACAACACTGATAGAGGTGGGTTGTATGTACCACCTGGTAATCGGGACAAAGCTAGCAACGAGGCAGGGATGTCCAAGCTAGAAAACATGATGGGAAAGATATTGCTGAAGGTGGAATCGACTGACTCTGGGGTAAAGGAGATGAGGACTGAGTTATGAACATTGAGTCAAGTGGTGGATTCTCATTCCACCTCGATAAAGCAATTGGAACAACAAGTGGGGCAGATCTCGGCATCCTTAAATCCAAGAAGGACGGGTACCTTGCCGAGCGACACCGTCCAAAATCCAAAGAAGGATGCGAGTTGTATGGCAATCACTACCAGAAGCGGTAGAACGTTACCGGAATCACATCCGGTAATTTAGACTCAAGGTGATGTTGCGGATGACTAAGAGGCGGTAGAGGAGAAAATGCTAAAGCCCGCAGAGGAAAGCAAGGAAGCCGAAAAAACTTCCAACTATGATGCCTCGACCACCACCTCCGTTCCCACAATGCCTCAAGAAGAAAGCGGAAGATGGTAAGTTCCTGAATTTCATGACCATGCTGAAGCAGATATCAATAAACATCCCTCTGGTCGAAGCGCTTGAACAAATGCCTGGATATGCCAAGTTCATGAAGGACTTGATTACCAAGAAGAGGTTGGTAAGTTTCGAACCAGGAGATAACCTACACCATTGCAGCGCTATTTCCTCTAGATTGTTAGTCGAAAAGAAGGAAGATCCAGGCGCTTTTACTGTTCCCTGCACTGTTGGGAAGCTCAACTTCGGGAAAGCCTTGTGTGATCTAGGTGCTAGCATCAACTTGATGCTGCTAGCTGTCTATAAACAACTGGGTTTGGGAGCTCCTAAACCAACGTCCATAAGAGTGATGATGGCTGACTGTTCAGTAAAGCGACCGGTGGGAATATTATCTGATGTGCTGGTCAAGATTGGTAAGCTTATCTTCCCCGCTGACTTTGTGATCCTGGATTGCAAAGTGGATTTTGAAGTTCCCATAATCTTGGGATGACCATTGCTAGCCACGGCAAGAGTATTGGTTGACATGGAAAGAAAGGAACTGACCTTTAGGCTAAACAATGAAGCTGTTAAGTTCGACGTATCCAAATTGATGAAGCAACCAAGTGACATGAGGGTGGTCGCGGTCGTCAATGTTATTGAAGAAGCTCCTGCGGATGTTCATCTTGAGGAGAAGGGTTTGGTCGAGACTCTAGCTGGTGTGAAAAGGATGCCGCAAGAAGGGAAATATGTAGAGGAAGGCGGTGAAAATAGATCAAAGAAACGAAAACACCGCAAGAGAATCTGCAAAGAAAGAGCGAAGAAATTGTTGCGACTAGCTGCGGAACAAATGAAAGAAGAAGCTGAAACGCAACATGAGGTTGTCGCATGCACACACTCCATTGAGTTCTCCTGTTTTGGAGACCCTGGCGGTCTCCAACATCATTCCAGAATTTGAGTCATATCGACTTCACAGGTATTCCTTTCTCTCACAGTTTTTAGCTTTCATATGAATGCATTGGGGACAATGCATGAGTCTAAGTTGAGGGTGTCGGGAAACCTGTGAGTCACCACCGAGGGTTTTTGTTGCCAAGTTCTTTTCCCTCCGGTGTGCTATCTAGTAGAACCGGCATGTTTAGGTTGTTATCTTTAAATTTTTGTTTTTTTTAGTGTCTATAGTGATGAGCATGGCGTTTTTCTTTGACTAAAAGGAGCCCCTTTAAAAAATTTCTGGTTTTGTACTTATGTTGAAATGATTGACTGTCTGGATCCTTGAATGTCATTGTGTGAGTATGATTAGAATGAGTATGCTTAAGCCGAGCGGTTGTTTGATAGTTGGTAGCGATATAGTTTCTTGGTGCCAAGAGTGTGTGAGATTATTGTTATAAATTCTTACTCTGTGCATGCATCTAGAACTTGCCCGGTCTATTTTGTTAAGTTCGAAGTTTGGTTGCTTAGGAAAGGATCACAGGCCCTTTTTGTGTGCAGTACACTTAACCTAAAAGACCGTCCAAATAGAAATAATCCCTTTGATCCCTGTTTGAGCCATAATTGATCTTATTCTTTCAATAACCTATCACCGTCCCTGTTTAACGTGAATCCCTATTTTGGCCCTGGTCCTTCCTTAGACATCGTGCACCTCAACTCAGGCAATCAGCCTAAGTTGAGGGTGGCTACTATAGAGGTAAACCCTATTTTGGCCCTGGTCCTTCCATGGACATTGTGCACCTCAACCCAGGCAATCAACCTAAGTTGAGGGTGGCTACTATAGAGGTGAATGATAAGAAAAAGAGGATAGTGAAGATTGGTTGTGAATAGAATGAAAATTCGGGTGTGTGCCTAAGAAAAAAAAGGAGATGAAAAAGATCGAAAAAGTAATAAAAAGAATTGTCGAAATAAAGAGGCCGCACCTGTAGCTAGAAAGAAGGAAATAAAAAGGTGAATAAGGATGAACAAAGTAAAGTTAGGTGGTAATAAGATGTCGGTTGTTCCAAGGAGGGCTTAGTCACTAACCCCTAAATACATCCTACCAGCACCTGAAGCCTCATTACAAGCCTAAAGAAGTCCTGTACTGATCCTGAGCGGCTTTTTGAAGAATCGAAATAGAATAGTAAGGGCAAGCCTATGGTATCGCATGTGCATTGTTTGAAATCGTTTGTGAGTGTGAGCGCTTACCTAGTCCCAAATCTTGTGTGAGGGATTTCTTTGTGGTGAGGGCACCAAGATTTCTGTATTGTCTATTGATTGTTAGGATAGCTGCGCGTGTGTATGTAAAGTGTTCTATCATATCGGAATGACATGTTTGGATCCTTGCAAGTTAGTGTTTCATACATTTGCGTGCTATGAGGGAGCTTGATTTAAAAGTGAATAAGATGTTGAATGACCATGAGTTGCTAGAGACACGAGTTTGGTTTCTTAGTTGAGTCGTATTATTGTTTTCTTTTATGTCATGTTGCTTGAGGACAAGCGAACGTCTTAAGTTGAGGGTGTTGATGTGCCGCCATTTTACGGCACTTTCGACTCCTTTAAACTAAGAACAATCGTACGTTTTCAAGCAACCATTGTCGTTTTTGATGTTTTTATGTTGTATTTTCAGGAAATGGAGACAAAAATGGAAACGGAAGGAAATACGAGAAAAAGAGCATTCTGGATAAGAGTGACGGTTAAGGCGACGGTCCGTCACCCAAACCGTCACACCAAGGCAGCACCACTGCCTAGTGGTGATGGTCCAAGCGACGGTCCGTCAAGCCAGTGACGGTCCGTCAGCCTGGCCGTCACACCTGGGCAGTCCGCGATGCGGAATCCGAGCGTTTTTGGGATTTGTTTCCTAGACTCCTATAAATACCCTATGTTAGGTTTATCTTATTTGTCAAGCTTTTTACAATAGTTCTCCCAATAGTTTTAGGAGAGATTTAGTCGAAGTGGAGAGCAAGAAACACGTTTTACTACTTCTTGAATTAGTGTTCTTGATTTGTTCTTGGGATCTTGTTTTCTTGTTCTTGGAATAATTAAAGATTGTTCTCACTACATTGTAAGGATCTCTTTTCTTTATTATGAATATGACTTTCTTTTATTCTGCTACAAGCATGAGTAACTAAACCTCCCACAACTAGGGTTGTGGGAGCCATGGCTAAAGTAGCGATATAGATTCCGGGTAGCGACGGGTTCAATATATATGTTGTCACGTTGTTAATCATTCATTATTTAACACTTTCTAGTGGTTGCAAACATTAGAACATGCCTAGGTTTAAATTTGCTTGAGTAAAGAGATTAAAACCGGGAAACTTGATTAACGACGAGGATTCGAGACTACCAACTCTCGTCTTATAATTAATGATGTAACTAGATTAATCTACTTGATGTTTAGGATTGAAATCTAAAAGCACACCTTTTCAAGTTCGAGAGAATTGAAAAGTAAATTCGTCTATTTGGTTGAGAAACGTTTAGACGATACCATTAATTCAATCACATCGTGACGCGCATATAGAAAGAACCCGGTTAAGCTTAGGATCGACATCGTTACCAATGCCATGGTAAACACTTCCCTAGTGCATTCTCCTACTGATTATTCTCATAAATTATTATTCGTTTTGTTTACACATTGTTCACACAAAACCCCCCCTTTTATTTACCAGAAACTATTGACCATTAGTCAACCGATTCACTAAAGACTTAACTTTCACCATATTCTCTGTGGGATCGACCCCAACCTTTGTTGGGTTCTATATTTGACAACGATCGCTTACGCTTCTTAATTAGAGTGGTACTTTGAGCATTATCAGGCGTGTGGAACGTTTCCAAATGATTTATGGCTATTTGTTGAAGGATGGCAAAGTATGTGTACCAATGAGTTCATGGAAAAAGTTCTTCCTCAAAAAAGCTCAGGAATGATGGGACACTTTAGTGTCACCAAGATACTTGACGTTCTCATAGAGCAATTCTATTTATTAGCCAAGGATGAAGCATGATGTGGAGAAGCTATATAGAAAATCAATATGATATTGCTTAGCAAAACCACTACATGGCCATTCACTTGGAGCCAAGCTAAAGAACTCCAAGCCCTACAAGCTCTATTCATGAAGAAAGAGGCTTTGGAGACCATTAAGGAGTGTCAATCAAGGATCTACAACTTATAGATGATCATGTGGGATGGAGAAGAGGATGCCAGTGATTATGCGTAGAGGTGCGACCTAGGGTGTGAAGGGAACTTCCCCTCGTGCAAAAACACATCAACTTTGCACCTCATTGATATGATATCACCCAGAGATATCCATGCTAGACTTATACTTCAAGGTCTATACAAGAGGAGCCGAGCCACACTCACCCTTGGAGCACAAAAAAGAGCTTGGAAGAGCCTCATTATGCTCCAATTGGAACAATCCAAAGATCTCCAAGCCTTACAAGCTATATTCATAAAGAAAGAGGCTTTGGAGACCATTGAAAAATATAGATCAAGGATCTACGACTTGTGGATGATCGCGTGGAGCAGAGATAAGGTTGACAGAGTTTCTGCCTTATGGTGTGACCAGGGGTGCATTGGGCACTTCCCCTGGTGCATTTTGCACACCAAATGCACAAACTGCCAATGATTATTTTTTTTGGGAGGTGCAGAGCAGAGGGGAGACATGCACTCCTTATGGTGCATTTCGCACATCAAATGCACCAATGTGTATTGAGCCCATGTTGAGCTATCTTTCAAGGTCACTTTACGGCCTTTGTGTAATAGTTATAAATAGGAGTTCCCTTCTCTTAGCTAATCAGATTTTGATGAATATTGAATGTTGCTTGAAAGCTTCTAGTTGATACTCTAGTTTGTCGCCATTGGGTGGATTTCCCAATTAGTTAAATTATCTTGTAGAAATCTATTGGGTAGATTCCTAATAGTACTATTGGGTTGATTCCTAATAGTGTAGTTGAGTGATTAGGGGTGGATTCCTTTGATTGCTTGTTAACTTCTTTTGCTTGATTAATCATAGAGCCATCCATTTGTGGATTCATTTGTGTGTCTCTTATTTGATTGAGTTGGGTTATTGTTTGTTGATTGAGTTCAATTAGGAGGTGAGGGTATAAAGTCCCTTGTTGCCCATAAACTTGGTTGATTAGCTTTAATTCCACATATCTTTTGCTTATTTAAATTTTGCATTTGGATTTTGATTAGTCTCCCTAATCGAGATCTTATCATTTGGTATCAGAGCTTAGACTAAAGATTTTTTCCCCTAATTCTTAATCCTAGGTTCATAAATCTGAAAATTTCAAAAATATTGTGTGAAAAACGTTTTTGAGAAAATTTTACAAATAAATTTGTTGATCTAGTGTTTTATTTGAAAATATGATATTAGATTCTTGTTCTCTAATATCAATTAAGTCTAGATCTGACATTTGAGTTGTTTGGAGTTGAATTATAGATTTCACCATTGTTGGGTGAAGAAGCTTGAAGAACAAGTTCAAGATCTGGGTTGATTGAAGGCTTCAAACCTATTGGGCTTTGATCTCCTATTCATAGGGAGCTTGAATCTCAAGTTTGAAGAAATTTGGTTGAGGTTTGAAGGATCTACCATTTTTGAAGTTTGAAGAACTTGAAGAACACAAATTGGGTCTCTTCAATTTGAAGTGAATTGGTTCTAATTTGAACCAGGCTTTGTTCTCTAAATCGAGGAGAGGCTACGTTTCAAATTTGGAGTCAATCTGAGTTAAATTGCGAGAGTTGCAAATTTAAAATTCATAAGGTGTTCTTGGTGTTCTTCAAGATGTTGTTGAAGAAGAAGGTGAAATAAAGGATTTGAATCAAAGGAAAAGCAAAAGGAAAGAGTACTTGTATTTGTACAAAAGAGAATTTACCAAAAGGGGCAAGTACTAGGAGAAAAAAGTACAAAAATCTGAGAAACGAGCACAAAAAGCAGAAGCTACAGTGATCTGCCTAGGGTAGTGCAAAGCAGGTGCGTTGGGAACTTTGCTTGGTGCAAAATGCACCAGCACTTTTCCCCAGGCAGGTTTACAATCTGTTTTGGGGCGTGTGAAGTCAAGGTGCGACGGGCACTTCCCCTTGTGCAAAACGCATCAATCTAGGCATGAGCTGAAAGTTGGAGAACCAATTTCCTCCATCAAATCTCAGGTTTAATCTTCTTAGTTTCATTTTTTTTATTCTTCTATCATCTAGAAATTCTAAGACTAGTTAACAACAAGTATTTGATCTACTTAGTTGTAATTAGATCTTTTGTGTCCTTTTCATTTAGTATCAATTTCTTGTGATCTTTTATTTTTTGATCATTCGTTGGAAACCTTCCTGGCTCCGTCCATTTGATTTTAAGTCAGCCTTTCTTTTGGGAAGCAAGAATCCATTCCTCCACAAAGGATAGGTGACTTGTGACTTGATTGAGCAAAGGGAGTTCACTATCAATCCTTGGAAGACGCATAGAAGGTAAGTTGAGTGTTCTCATACGAGAGGGTGAGAAACCTTTACTACTAACCTCATGTGTTGAATTTTACAGGTACAAATGTCCAATGCAATTGATAATGCTTATGAAGTACACGGGTCCTTTAACATGGAGGCAGCCTTTGCCTCAATTACCAAGCAAATGGCGGACATGAATGCGAAGATAGCGGACTTAAGTGGAGGCATGACTATGATGAATGGGATGATGGATGGTATGGAGGATCCGATGGTTATTGTTGAGTGTCCCAACCAAGAGGACTCACCTCAAACCACTCATGGATCAGGAGCAAATAGGAACACGAGTTCCTTAATTTCTATTACCCCGGGGCATGCACGTGAATTATGCAACCCCCAAAATAATCCAAGCCCCACTCCATAAATCCAACAACCATCTTTCCCAATGTCTAACTTTCCGAACAATGTTAGAAAAAGATCCACTTATCCAAATTACCTGCTACAAGAGGAACGTCCTTTTGTAGCAAACTAAAACAAAACTCCACTTCGAAATGCATCACATGCTAACTTGCATGTACCACATAACCAAACCTAAGATCCTTACCATGATAACCACCATAATCCACTCTTCAAAGAGTTTGAGGAAGAAAATGCTAGTAGACACTATGATGGACCTCAACATGGTAGAAGACAAGGTTATGGTGCACCGAGAGATCAAGTGCAACCCGAAGGTTATGGTCGGAATCAAGGTGCAAGGTGAAAAGGTAATGGAGATAGAGGTGATTGGTATGATGGTCGCCATGATGCTTATTATGGTAATCGTGGTGATAGATATGGTGTCCACTATGACGAGAGGTATGGTTATCGTCAAGAAGATCGTGGTGACCATGATAGAGGATTGCACACCATCAAGGTTACTCTTCCAACATTCAAAGGTAGTAGTGATGCGGAAGAATTCCTTGAATGGAGGTTACAAAGTGAAAGGATCTTCCTCACCAATAACATTTTGGATGCCTTGAAAGCCAAATATGCCATCACTCAATTTGAGGGGTATGCATCCACATGGTGGGAGTCCAAAGTGAGAGAACAAGCCTGATAACTCATTTATGAATTGCCTACATGGCAAGAGTTGCTAGCTTTGATGGAAGCGAGGTATGTTACACCTACTTATCATCAAGAAGTTTTCAAGAAGGTGTACATGCTTTGATGAGATGCCAAAAGTATTGAAAGATATTATGATGAGTTTGAGAGATTGAGAATGAGGTCCAAGGTTGAGGATTCTATACTAAACACAGTGATTCAGTTTGTTGCCAACTTGAGACAAGACATCTCAAAGCCCATGAGACTTCAACACTATGCAAGTCTAGATGAGGCGTTTCATAATGCCTCTACAATTGAAAAGGACTTGAAGGAAGAGAAAGCATACAAGTACAAGTTTACCTCAACTTCATCATAGAGCAAAGATGAAGATAAGTGAAGTCATCATCTCTCCAAGAGCACTCCAAAGGTAGTGGCCAAGCTACTCAAGCTAAAGCTGACTACAAGGTGAAAAGGAACGACAAAGCTAAAGGAGGTACGTTTGTGAAACCTAACATTCCTCTTCCTTCTACCATTCAATATTTTAGATGCCAAGCTAGGGGATATATTCCAAGTGAGTGTCCTAATAGAAGACCCATTGTGGCCTTGTTTGATGGATATTGTACGAATAATAAGGAGGAGTGAGAGGAGAAGAAAAAGTATGATGGGCTTAATGAAAAAGAACCATTGGCTTATGATGAAGAGAAGTTAGAGGAAAATGTAATTTTTTGTCATCTCTTGAGTAGAGGAGAACTTCTAGAATGTGAAGATGGTAAGCCTATGGTTAGGCAAGAGGATGAAGCCTTAGAAATTAATGGTGAGCCTTTGCAAGTGAATGAGAACTTATCATACATCGTGAGACGAATCATGGGGGTACTTGATAAAGAAGAGCTTGATCAAAGAGAGAACTCGTTCCATGCTCGTTGCAAGATCATGGATAAGGTATGTGCTCTTATCATTGATAGTGGAAGTTGTACAAATGTTGTGAGTGAAACTTTGGTTGAACGAATGCAACTTCCTAGTGAGAAACATCCTTCCCCTTAAAAGTTACAATGGCTCAATGACAATGTTGAGTTGAAGGTGACCAAGCAAGCAACCATCCAGTTTGGCATTGGCAAGTATCAAGATGAGACTCTATGTGATATTGTGCTTATGCTAGCATGTCATATGCTACTTGGTAGACCTTGGAAATTTTATAGGGATGTTCAACATCATGGGAGGTCTCACAAGTACTTATTTGTATTTGGAGGACAAAATATTACACTTGCACCCTTGACACACTATCAAATGAGTGAGGATTATAAGATCATGAAAGAACTTTGGGAAGGGATTCGAAGGGAAGGAATTGAAAAGGATGAGAGGGAATTATTGCTTGTGCATAAGAAGGTGGACTTGGCTAATGAAGAGTATGAATTGCTTGTGAATGTGAAGCCAAGTAAATGTTCAAAGGGCATGGATGAAGAACACTCTTTAGTGGGACTCATCAACATAGAGATTGTAGTGCACACTAACCAAGGTACCAGCATTTTACCTAGTACTAATTCTTCTCTTTTGCAGGTTCCTAAAGGATTGCTTTCCAATGGGGTTTCTCAAAGTTTACCTCACAAGGATGAAATGACAAGTATCATGGGATCCAACTCTAAGGATTCTGACTTGAGAGAGGAAGAGAGGACCAATCCTATTGGTCCAAGATGATTCTTGAGATGGGAATGCCTTGCAAGCCAAGGTTGGAACATGAGCATGTCAAGGTGGCCTCTCCAACCCAAGGTATGTACCCATCCCCTTTGGCTCTGAGTGACCCTTGGAGTCATGATGACATTTATGTTGTGGTAGGTAGACTCTTGAGTATAGGTGCGTACATGCCCTATCATGAACATGTTAATGTCTCGCATCTTACATCTTTTTTTTATTCTAATGTGCTTAACTTACATGACACTCGAGTGTGGTATGCCAACTCTATATGTTGTGTGTTGAAGAGTCCATGTGGAATATATTTAGTATCGAGATCATGATGCCAACTTCTTGTTACCTTCACATGGGTAGCCAACTTGAAGTGCTAGGTTGGACTCTTGAGAGCATGCTTGAATTCTTGATTGAAGGGTACCCAACTTCTTAGGAGGACCATGTGCATTTTAATGAATATATTGTTAGTAGGTCACTCATTCCCTTCATAAGAATGCCTATTTTGGAAAGATACCCTCCCTTTGAGGTGTTGTGTTAAAAGAAAGGGTGACACTTGTATGAACCGAAAGTTGTTATCATGTGTCCGAATATGTGAGAATATGCTTGATAGGATCCTTGTTCCTAAATGTAAGCTTGCATATGAGGATATCGATTGACACTATTGATGTTGTTACCTTTCTTTACTACATATTTGCATATAATGATATTCATGTTTGTTGTGAGTATGCATCTTATGTGGGCATGGATTTTGTGACAAGAGAAGGTGATGTGTGCCAAAATGTCATCACTCTATCCTTGGGTATATTCCCTGTTGGTGTGCTTTTCTTGATGTAATTCATGTGCTTATTAGCATTCTTGTATGTGGAAGCACCTTTGATGAGACTAGAGTGCTAAATACCTTCCTCTTCTACCTCTTTGCATTCAATGATGCTCATGCTTGTGTTGAAATTGCATGTAAACGGGGTAGGCATACCTTTGGTTTATTCCATTGTGTGTGTGATCAAGTGGTACCTTCCTTTGATGGGTACTATCTTTATGATGGGTTGAACAACCAATTCCTTTGTACTCCATATATTCTCTTTTGTCATTACATTAGGGAATGCTTGGTTGTATCTTGAGAATGTGCCTCTTGGTCATACTACAAGTTATGCTAACCCATGTGCTAACCCTCATACTATGAGAAAATTATGGTTGTTTGTCCTACCTATATTCTTGCAAGGTTTAGACAAAGAAGGTGAGGATGATATGATATCGCCCAGTGACATTCATGCTAGACCTATACTTCAAGGTCTAGATAAAAGGAGCCAAGCCACACTTACCCCTGGAGCACAAAAGGGAGCTTGGAAGAGGCTCATTATGCTCTAATTAGAACAAGCCAAAGATCTCCAAGCCTTACCAGCTATATTCATAAAGAAAGAGGCTTTGGAGACCATTGAAGAATGTATATCAAGGATCTATGACTTGTGGATGATCACGTGGAGCAAAGATGAGGTTGACAGAGTTTTTGCCTTGTGATGTGACCAGGGGTGCATTGGGCACTTCCCCTGGTGCGTTTTGCACACCAAATGCACAAGCTGCCAATGATGATTCTATTTGGAAGGTGCAGAGCAGAGGGGCTTCACGCACTCCTTATGGTGCATTTCGCACATCAAATGCACCACATGTGCGTTTGGCCCATGTTGGGCTATCTTTCAAGGTCACTTTTGGGCCTTTATGAAATAGCTATAAATAGGGGTTCCCTTCTCTTAGTTAATCAGATTTTGATGAATATTGAATGTCGCTTGAAAGCTTCTAATTGATACTCTAGTTTGTAGCCATTAGGTGGATTTCCCAATTAGTTAACTTAGCTTGTAGAAAGTTATTGGGTGGATTCCTAATAGTGTAGTTGAGTGATTAGGGGTGGATTCCTTTGATTGCTTGTTAACTTCTTTTGCTTGATTAATCATAGAGTCATCCATTTGTGGATTAATTTGTGTGTCTCTTGTTTGTTTGAGTTGGGTTATTGTTTGTTGATTGAGTTCAATTAGGAGGTGAGGGTATAAAATCCCTTGTTGCCCATAAACTTGGTTGATTAGCTTTGATTTCGCATATCTTTTGTTTATTTAAGTTCTACATTTGGTTTTCGATTAGTCTCCCTAATCGAGATCGTATCACTCATGTGTGACCAGCACTTCCCCTAGTGCATTTGGCACCTCAGTCTGCACCAAACCCGTCATGGGCCGAGTTTTGAGTCATCCAAGGCCACTTTTGGGCCTTTAATTGTACAAGGAAAACACCATAAATAGAAGCCTTAGTCATTTCTATTCGTTAGATTTTGATGAATTGAGAATTACTTTGAAAGCTTGGAGTTGCTAATCTAGCTTGTAGTTATTGGGTGGATTTCCTAATTAGTTAATCTAGTATAGAAATCTATTTGGTGGATTTAATAGTCTATTGTAACCGATAGTTCCTTTAATCTCTCTAGTAGCATAACTCCATGTGTTGATACACTCCATTCGGGAGCTTCTTTTAGAAAGGAAGGTGAATTGTACTTGAAATGCCTTATCTTCCCTCCTTGTGTTTTAAATAGTGATGAACTTCTTGCTAGTATTCAAGGTTTGAAGTATAGATTTACAATTGAGAACACTTGGAATGAGTTTGGTGATCTTCAATACTTTCTCTACTACTTGTTTGCATTTGATAACCCTTGCTAGTGGGTGATATCATACTTGTGACACCTAGGGAAAATGTGCCATTGCCTACTTTGGGTGTTAACTATATACTTGCATCCTTGTTTGACACACTCGTGCTTAAGTTGTCAGAGCCACAACTTGTGGATGCTAAGTTTCTTACTTATTTGTGGGAGAGTCCTTAGATGTTCAAGACTTCTTGTCACCTTCATAGGGTTGGACAATTTGAAGTATTGAATGAGACTCTTGGGAGCATGCTTAGTCCCATAAATGGAAAAAAACCCAACTTCTTGGGAAGACCATTTGATTGGGAGTGAATTAGGTTCTTATCATTCCACATCATCCCTTATAGCATGACTCTATTGAAAGATACCCTCCCTTTGAGGAGTTATTTGAAAAGAAAAGGTGGCACTTGTGTGATGAACCGCAAGTTGATATCATATGTCTAAACATGTGAGAATATGCTTGATAGGATCCTTGTACCTAATTATGAACTTGCATATGAGGACACCATGATTGACACAAGTGATCTTGTTACCTTTCTTTACTATCTTCTTTCATATGATGATATTCATGAGTCTGTTGAGGATACATCTTATGTGAGCTTGAATCATGTGAAAACCAAAGGTGAAGTATGCCCAAATGTCATCACTTTGTTGTGATTTGCTTGATACATTTCTTAAACTTAATGGTATTCTTGCATGTGGAAACACCTTGGATGAGACTAGAATGCTTAATACCTTTCTCTACTACCTGTTTGCATTTGATGATGTTCATGTTAGTCTTGAAAGTACATGGGAGAGGGGTAGGCTTGTCATTGGGTTACACCCTTGTTTTTGTGACCAAGTTGAGTGGGTCTCATATCCATTTGACCTCGGAGACCCTTCATGGGCATGTGATCTTTTAATGGTACCACCCTTTGGATGGTCCTATCTTTTTGTTGAATGGAATAACCGATTCCCATGTACTCCATATATTCACTTAATTATCATTGCAATGGGGAATGTTTGGTTATTCCTTGAGCATGTGCTGCTTTGGCATGCTACTTCTTGTGCTAACCCATGAGCTAACCCTGATACCATGAGAAATTTATGGTTGTTTGTCCTTCCTATGTTTTTGTAAAGTGTCGATTCGAGGATGAATCCTTTTAAATAAGGGGAGGATGATATGATATTGCCTAGCGACATTCATGATAGACTTATACTTCAAGGTATAGACAAGAGAATTCAAACCACACTCACCCTTGGAGCACAAAAGGGAGCTTGGAAGAGCCTCATTACACTCTAAATGAAGCAATTCCATATATGATGGCTTGGAAGCAAGAGGGAGAACATAACACAAAGATGAGGCTACTGGTGAATCGTCCTCAAGGTGCGACCAGGGTGTGAAAGGCATAATGGCTTGTGCATTTGGCACATTACTTCACACTTCAAGGTGCGACCAACATATTGGCTGGTGTGTTTGGCACCTCAAATGCACATCCAGTTGCACCAGGCCCATCATGGGCCAATTTTGAAGTCTTCCAAGGTCACCTTTGGACCTTTAATTGTACAAGGAAAACACTATAAATAGAAGCCTTAGTTATTTCCATTCATTAGTGGTTGAATGATATGGAATTATCTCTTTTATAGTTTTTAGATTGTTAGCTTGGGTGAATTCCCAGTTAGTTAATCTAGTGTAGTAAATCTATTGGGTGGATTCCTAATAGTACTATTGGGTAGATTCCTAATAGTTTAGGTGAGTGATTAAGGGTGGATTCCTTTGGTTGCTTGATAACTTCTTTTGCTTAAATTTTACATAGGAATACTCATTTGTGGATTCATCTAGAGTACTTCTGCCGTATTGATTCGAGTTGTAATTGTTATTGAATTATGATTCAATTGGGAGGTATGGGTATCAAGTCCCATGTTTCCCATAAATATATTTTTTGATAGCAATTACACATATATTTTCTTACCTATTTTCCACGTTAGATTTTGATTAGTTTCATCCCTAATTGAGATCTTATCAAAGGTAGTAATGATCTGGAAGAATTCTTTGAATGGTGATTACAAAGAGAAAGGATCTTTCTCACCAACATTTTGGATGCCTTGAAATTTAAGTATGCCATTACTCAATTTTAGGGATATGCATCCACATGGTGGGAGTCCAAAGTGAGAGAACGAGTCCGAGATCTCATTCATGATTTGCCTACATGGCAAGAGTTGCTAGCTCTTATGAAGGTGAGGTACGCTACACCTACTTATCATTAAGAAGTTCTCAAGAAGGTGTACATGCTTTGACAAGGTACCAAAAGTGTTGAGGAGTATTATGATGAGTTTGAAAGCTTGAGAATGAAGTCCAAGCTTGATGAGCTAATATTGAATATGGTGATATGATTTGTCACTAACTTGAGGCAAGACATCTCAAAACCAATGTGACTCAAACACTATGCTAGCTTGGAGGAAGCCTATCATGATGCTACCAAGATAGAGATTGACTTGAAAGATGAGAAGTCATTCAAATCCAAGGATACTAAAACTTCCTCATGGAACAAGAGCAATGAAAAGTGGAAGTCTTATACCACTAGGGAGTACACAAAGGGTAGTGGTAAAGCTAGTCAAGTGAAGGTTGACAAGCCAAAGTGGAATGACAAGTCTAAGGAAGGTAACCAATCAAAACCTAACTTTCCTTGTCCTTCTACTATTGATTTGATCAAGTTTGGACTAATCTGGAAATGTTACGATATGGGGGCAGGGTGACAAGACTTTGATGCAGGGTTCGGCATGGTCTTTGAGTACAAGCCAATGCTTTAGATGTCAAGGAAGGGGACACATTGCTAATGAGTTCCCCATACCAAATATAATGAAGAGTATGTTGAAGAGAGTGGGGAAGATGATCCCAAATGTGATGATGATAGTTACCTTTGAATGATGATGATAAGAGGATAGAAGAGAGGACAAACTTTGCTTATCTTATGAATACAAAGGTGCCTCTAGAGTGTGATGATGATGAGCCATTATAAGTAAATGTGAAGCTATCTTGCGTTGTGAGGCGAATCATGAGAGCTATTACTAAAGAGGAGCTTGATCAACAGGAAAACTTATTTCAAGCAAGATGCAAGATCATAGACAAGATTTGTGCCTTGATTATTGATAGTAGGAGTTGCACTAATGTTGTGAGTGATACTTTGGTGAAACGAATGCAACTTCCTAGCAAGAAGCATCATAGTCCTTACAAGCTCCAATGGCTCAACGAAAGTGGTGAAATGAAGGTCCTTAAGCAAGTAAGTATTAAATTTAGCATTGGTAAATATCAAGATAAAGTTCTTTGTATGCTAGTATTCCATATATTGTTTGGAAGACCTTGGCAGTTTGATAGGGATGTTGTACATCAAAGGAGAACCAACAAGTATTCATTTGTATTTGGTGATAAAAAGTTCTCTCTTGCTCCCTTAACTCTTTATCAAGTGAGTGAAGATTACCGGGTCATGAAGGAACTCTGGGAGAAAATAAAAGTAGTGGAGGAGGTTAGTGAAAGCTCCACACTTGTGAAAGAAAAGGGAGAAGGCTTGGCTAAAAAGCAGAATAAGATGTGCATGATAGCTAAGCCAAGCAAATGTTTGAAGGGTGTTGATGAGGAATGCATTCTGGTGTGCTTTGTTAACATGAATCTATTGTTGCATGCTAAACCAAGATACTAGCACTTTGCCAAGTATCGTGTCTTCTCTTTTGCAGGAATATGAGGGTTTATTTCCCAAAGAGATTCCAAATGGATTGCCACCCTTAAAGAGTATTGAGCACAAAATTGATTTTGTGCCCGGATCTCAAATTCCCAACTGTCTGGCCTATAGAATCAATTTGGAAGAGACTAAGGAGTTACAAAAGCAAATTGATGAACTCCTTGAAAAGAGACTTGTCAAAGAAAGTCTTAGTCCTTGTGCCATACCAGTGATATTTATTCCCAAAAAGGATGGCACTTGAAGGATGTCTATTGATTGTAGAGTCATCAATAAAATAATGGTGAAATATCAACATCCTATCCCTAGACTTGATGACATATTAGATGATCTTTGTGGCTCAAGTGTATTTTCTAAGATTGATCTTAGAAGTGGGTATCACCAAATTTGAATGAACCCGGTGATGAATGACGACCTTCAAGACCAAGTTTGGTTTGTATGAGTGGCTGGTTATGCCTTTTGACTTGACTAATGCCCCTAGAACTTTCATGAGATTGATGAACCATGTGTTGAAGCCCTTTATCAACAAGTTTTTAGTCTTTTTTTTCAATAACTTACTTGTATATAATAGAACCATTGAGGAACATGTTGGCCATTTGCAGCAAGTATTTGATGTTCTACTACTTGAGTGGCTCTTTGCAAATCTAAAAAAATGTTACTTTTGTGTTGAGAAGGTGGTGTTCTTGGGGTTCATGGTGAGTGCCAATGGTGTAGAGGAAGATGAAGAAAAGGTAGAGTCTATTAGATCATGGCCAACTCCTACTAATGCAACCAAAGTAAAGAGTTTCCATGGGTTTGCAAGTTTTTATCGGTGTTTTGTGAAAGGCTTTAGCACTATTACTTCCCCTCAAACCGTATTGATCAAAAATGATACACCCTTTATTTGGGGAGATGTTCAAGAGAAATCCTTTCAAGAGTTGAAGGCTATGTTGAGTTCTTCTCCTTTGGTACAATTGCCCGACTTTGGTAAAGCCTTTGAAATTGAGTGTGATGTTTTGGGTGTGGGCATTGGTGGAGTGCTGATACAAGAAAGGAAACATTTGGCCTACTTTAGTGAAAAGCTAAAGGGGGCCTCTTTAAACCACTCAACATATGATAAGGAGTTATATGCACTTGTACGGGTGTTGGCTCATTGGCAACACTATCTATGGCACAAAGAGTTTGTGATAACGATGGATCATGAGTCCTTGAAGCATCTAAAGAACCAATCAAAGTTGAATAAGCGCCATGCTAAATTAGTAGAGTTCATTGAAACATTTCCTTATGTGATTCACTATAAGCAAGGTAAGAAAAATATGGTTGCCAATGCTTTGTCTAAAAGATTCATATTGGTTAACACCTTGACTTCTAGAATGATGGAATTTGAAAGTTTAAAGGAGTTCTACTCTAAGGACTCCGACTTCAAGGAAGTTTTTGATGAACTTGGTCAAGGGAAGCATGTGGAACGTTTCCAAATGATTGATGGCTATTTGTTCAAGGATGGCAAAGTATGTGTACCTATGAGTTCATGGAGAGAGATCTTCCTCAAAAAAGCTCATAGTGGTGGAATGATGGGACACTTTGGTGTCAACAAAACACTTGATATTCTCATAGAGTAATTCTATTGGCTAAGGAAGAAACATGATATGGAGAAGCTATGTGGACAATGCCTCGAATGCAAGCAAGCCAAGTCCAAACTTGGCCCTAAGGTATGTAGCACCTCTTCCCACCCATCCTGGTCCTTGGATGGACATTTCTATGGATTTTGTGTTGGGCCTTCCAAGAACCAAAAGAGGCATGATAGTATATTTGTGGTAGTGGATCAGTTTTCTAAAATATTTCATTTTATCCCATGCCATAAGTGTGATGATGCATCCCATGTTGCATCTTTGTTTGTGATTCATGTGCTTAAATTGCATGGAGTACCTCACACTATTATTAGTGATAGGGACTCCATGTTTCTTAGTCATTTTTGGAAAAGTCTGTGGGGTACACTTGGTATGAAACTCATATTCTCTACTTCTTGTCCTCCTCAAATGAATGGTCAAATGGAAGTAGTCAATATAACTCTTGGGAGCATGCTTCGTCGCATGCTTAGAGGACCCCCAACTTCTTGGGAGGATCGTTTACCATTGATTGAATTTGCATACAATCGGTATCTTCACTCCTCTATCGGTGTGACTCTATTTGAAGTGTGTTATGGGTTCAACTTATTGATTCCATTATCCTTAACCCCTTTATCTAGTGATATTATTGTGAGCTTAGATACAAAGCAGAGGGCAAGGGAGATGGTGAAGATTCAGACAAGGTGAGAGAGGCTATGGAAAGAAACAACTCAAAGAGGGTTCTCTATCAAAACTATGGGAGAAAGAAAGTGATCTTTATAATCAAAGATTGGGTTTGGGTACACTTTCAGAAGGAATGATTCCCATAAGTCCGCAAATAAAAGTTGAGTCCAAAGGGTGATGGCCCATTCTAAGTGCTTGAAAGGATCAATGACTATGCCTACAAGATCGATCTACCATGTGAGTATAATGTTCACAATTGTTCAATGTAAGTGATCTGTCTTCTTGTTTTGTAGGTGAAGCTATGGATTCGAGGATGAATCCTTTTCAAGAAGTGGAGAATGATATTATATTGCCTGGCACAACCCCTACAAGGCCATTCACTTGGAGCCAAGCTAAAGAACTCTAAGCCCTACAAGCTCTATTCATGAAGAAAGAGGCTTTGGAGACTATTGAGGAGTGTCAATCATGAATCTATAACTTGTGGATGATCACATCGGATGAACAAGAGGCTGCATGTGATTCTGATTAGAGGTGCGACCCAGGGTGCGAAGGTTACTTCCCTTGGTGCGACCAGCATATCAACTTTGCACCTCATATTCCCCTGTAGCATTTGGCACCTCAGTCCACACCAGACCTATCATGGGCTGAGTTTAGAGTCTTCCAAGGTCACTTTTGGTCCTTTAATTGTACAAGGCAAACTCTATAAATAGAAGCATTAGTCATTTCCATTCCTTATATTTTGATGAATTGAGAATTGCTTTGAAAGTTTGTAGTTGCTAATCTAGCTTGTAATTATTGGGTGGATTTCTCAATTAATTAATCTAGTGTAGAAATCTATTGGGTAGATTCCTAATAGTCTATTGGGTGGATTCCTAATAGGTAGTTGAGTGATTAAGGGTGGATTCCTTTGATGTCTTGTTAACTTCTTTTCTTGATTAATCATATAGAGTCATCTATTTATGGATTCATTTGGTTTCTCTTTTATTTGATTGAGAAATTATTGTTGGTTGATTGAGTTAAATTGGGAGGTGAAGGGCTAAAGTCCTTTGTCTACCATACACTTGATTAATTTGCTTTAATTCACATATCTTTTGTTTATATCAATTCCGTATTTGGATTTCGATTAGTCTCCCTAATTAAGATCTTATCAACAATGCCTCAAATGGAAGCAAGCCAAGTCCAAGACTCAGCCTCAAGGTATGTACACACCTCTTCCCACCCCTCTTGGTCCTTGGATGGACATATCTATGGATTTTGTGTTAGTCCTTCCAAGAACCAAAGGAGGGCATGATAGTATATTTGTGGTAGTGTATAGATTTTCCAAAATGTCTCATTTTATTCCATGTCATAAATGTGATGATGCATCTTATGTTGCATCTTTATTTATGATTCATGTGCTTAAATTGCATGGAGTACCTCACACTATTATGAGTGATAGGGACTCTAAGTTTCTTAGTCATTTTTTTAAGAGTATATGGAGTACACTTGGTACCAAGCTTATGTTCTCTACTTCTTGTCATCCCCAAATGGATGGTCAAATAGAAGTAGTAAATAGGACTCTTGGGAGCATTCTTCATTGTATGATTAGAGGATCCCCAACTTCTTAGGAGGACCGTTTACCTTTGATTGAATTTGCATACAATATGTGTCTTCACTCCTCTATTGACATGACTCCATTTTAAGTGTGTTATGGGTTTAACCTATTAATTTTGTTATCTTTAACCCCTTTGTCTAGTGATATTGTATTGAGCTTAGATGAAAAGTGAAGGGCAAATGAGATGGTAAAGATTCACACCAAGGTGAGGGAAACCATGGAAATAAGCAACTCCAAGGTGGCCGCCTACTGTCAAAATCATGGGAGAAATAAAGTGATCTTTCAACCCAAAGATTGGGTTTGGGTCCATTTTTGGAAGGAAATATTTCCACAACTTTGCAAAGGGAAGTTGAGTCCAAGGGGTGATGGACCATTCCAAGTGCTTTAAAGGATCAATGACAATGCCTACAAGATTGATCTACCATGTGAGTATAAAGTTCACAATGTGTTCAATGTAAGTGATCTAGCTTCTTGTGTAGTAGGTGAATCTATGGATTTGAGGATGAATCATTTTGAATAAGGGGAGGATGATATAGTATCGCCCACCACAACCCCTAAAAGGCCATTCACTCGGAGCCAAGCTAAAGAACTCCAAGCCCTACAAGTTCTATTCATGAAGAAAGAGGCTTTGTAGACCATTGAGGAGCATTAATCAAGGATCTACAACTTATGGATGATCACGTGGGATGAAGAAGAGGCTGCCAGTGAATCTATCTTGAGGTGCGAAGTAAGGTGCGACCAGCAAAATGGCAGGTGCGACCAGCACAACACAGAGTGCCACCAGCACCTCATTTCGCACATGACCCATCATGGGCCGAATTTGGAGTCTTCCAAGGTCACTTTTGGGCCTTTAATTGTACAATGAAAACACTATAAATTAAAGCCTTAGTCATTTCCATTCCTTAGATTTGATGAATATTGAAGATTGCTTTAAAAGCTTGTAATTTCTAATGTAGCTTATAGTATTGGGTGGATTCCCAATTAGTTACTCTAGTGTAGTAAATCTATTGGGTGTATTCCTAATGGGTGGATTCTGAATAGTGTAGTTGAGTGATTAGGAGTGGATTCTCTTGATTGCTTATTAACTTCTTTGCTTGATTAATCATATAGAGTCATTCATTTGTGTATTCATTTGGTTTTTCTTTTGTTTGATTGAGGGGTTATTATTTGTTGATTGAGTTCAATTAGGAGGTGAAGGTATAAAGTTTTTTGTTGCCCATAAACTTAATTAATTTGCTTTAATCCACATATCTTTGGTTTATTTTAATTCCGCATTTGGATTTTGATTAGTCTCCCTAATCGAGATCTTATCACTCATCAAGCTTGGACTTCATTATCAAACTTTCAAACCCATTATAATATTCCTCAACACTTTTGGTACCTTGTTGAAGCATGTACACCTTCTTGAGAACTTCTTGATGATAAGTAGGTGTTACATACCTCACCTTCAAAAGAGCTAGCAACTCTTTCCATGTAGGCAAGTCATGAATGAGATCTCGGGCTCGTTCTCTCACTTTAGAATCCCACCATATGGATGCATATCTCTCAAATTGAGTAATGGTATATTTGTCTTTCAAGGCATCCAAAATGTTGTTGGTGAGGAAGAACCTTTCACTTTGTAACCTCCATTCAAGGAACTCTTCCGGATTGTTACTACCTTTGAACCTTGGAAGGTTTACCTTGATGGTGTTTAACCTCGCTCTTGGTCACCATGATCTCCTTGATGATCACCATATCTATCATCGTAGCGACCACCATATCTATCAACTCAATTACCATAATGGTCACCATTTCTATCATCATACCAATCACCTCATTCTCCATTCCCTTGCCATCTTGTACCTTAGTTTTGACCATATCCTCTGGGTTGCACTCTATCTCTTGATGCACCATATCCTTGTCGTCCACCATGTTAAGATCCATCCGAATATCTATTAGCATATGCTTTCTCATACATCTCTTTGTAGAGTGGATTGTTGTGGCTATCTTGGTTAGGCTCTTGGTTTTGGTTATTTGGTACGTGCGAGTTAGCATGTGTTACATTTTGGAGTGGAGCTCGGTTTTGGTTTGCAACAAAAGAAAGTTCCTCTTATAGTGGGTAGTTTGGTTGGTGGCTTTGATAAGGGGGAGTTTGTCTAACATTGTTCAAAAAGTTAGACGTTTGGATCGGTGGTTGTTGGTTATGTGGGTTATGGTTTTGAGTGACTTAGGAGAAGCATAACTCGTGTGCTTTCCCTGGAGAAATCATCATTGAGGAATTCATATTCCTGTTTGCTCCCAACCCTTGAGTAGTATGAGGTGAGTTCTCCCGATTAGGACTCTCAACATTCACCATCCTAACCTTAATTCGATACATCCTCCCATTTATCTCCGTTAATTGCCTTGTTATTAAGGCAAAGGCCACCTCAACACTAAAAGGACTCTCCCCTTCCTAGGCACAATCAATTGCTTTAGACATTTTCACCTACAAAATTCAACAAATGAGATTAGTAGTAAAGCTCCTCACACCTCTCATATGTGAACGCTCAACTTACCTTCTAAGCGTCTTTCCAAGATTTATAGTGAACTTCCTTTGCTCAACCAAGTCACAAGGTCACCTATCCTTTGTGGAGGAATAGATTCTTGTTACTCAAAAGAAGGATGACTCAAAATCGAATGGATGGAGCCAAGAAGGTTTTCAACGATTGCATAAATGATAAAAGCTCACAAGAATTGGCATGAAATGAAAACGTATGCAAGAGAACTAATCACAAATAAATAGACCAAATAATTATTGTTAATTAGCCTTAGGATTTCTAGATGATAAGAAGAATCAAGGAAAAGAAACTAAGGAGATAGAACCTGAGAATTGTTGGAGTAAATTGAAGTCACAAAACTTGGCATCTGCTAAACCATCTAGTAATCGCACATGCCATTTTGCAGCTCGCACATCACCTTGCACATGAAAACAAGTTGCACACCTCCGCAGGGGCATTGGCACATGCTAAATGCACTTGCCATTTTGCGATCGCATGTGCCTTCGCACATTCCCCAATAAAGACACCTGAAGCCTCCAATTTTTGTACCTTTCTCTGATTTTTGTACTTCTTTTTTCCTAGTACTTGTCCTTTTTGATAAATTCCTATTTGTACCAACACAAGTACTCTTTCATTTTGCTTCTTATTTGTAACAAACACCTCTTTTCAACCTTCTTCTTCAACAATCCCTTGAAGAACACCCATAACAACTTATGAATTTCAAAATTTCTATCTCTCTCAATTTAACTCGGATTGACCCCAAATTTGAAACGTAGTCTCTCCTTGATATAGAAAACAAAGTTTAGTACAAATTAGGATCAATTTTAAATCAAATTGAAGAGACTCATTTTGTGTTCTTCAAGTTCTTCAAACTTCAAAAATGGTAGATCCTTCAATCTTCAACCAAATGCTTCCAAATTTGAGATTCAAGCTCCTTATGTTTAGGAGATCAAAGCCCAATATATTAAAAGCCTCCAATCAATCCATCTATGAAACTCTTGAAATTGTTCTTCAAGCTTCTTTACCCAACAATGGTGACACCTTCAATTCAACTCCAAACAAGATCAAATATCAAAACTAGACTCAATTGATACTAGAGAACACAAATCTAGTATCAGAAACTTCAAACGAGACTCAAATCAAACAATTTAAAAAAACAAATCCAAAAAAAAAATCACCTATTTTTTTCAAACTTCTTATATTTATGAAGAAAAAATTATGAACCTATTATTAAGAATTTATGGAACAATCCTTTAGCCTAAGCTCTGATATAAAATTATAAGATCTTGATTAGGGAGAATAATCAAAATTCAAATGCAGAATTAAAATAAATAAAAGATATGTGGATTAAGGCAAAGTAATCAAGTTTATGGGCAACAAAGGACTCTATATGCTCACCTCCCAATTAATTTCAATCAACAAACAATAACCCCTCAATCAAACACAAGAGAAACTAAATGAATCCACAAATGGATGACTCTATATGATTAATCAAGCAAAGAAGTTAACAAGCAATCAAGAGAATCCACTCCTAATCACTCCACCTAAACTATTAGAAATCCACCCAATAATACTATTAGGAATCCACCCAATAGATTTAGTTACACTAGATTAACTATTAGGAATCCACCCAAGACTGCAAGCTAAATTAGAAACTATAAGTTTCAAAAGCATTCATCAACATTCAACATAATCTAAGGAATAGAAATGACTAAGGCCTCTATTTATAGTATTTGCTTTGTACAATTAAAGGCTCAAAAGTGACCTTGTGATACGATCATGGTTAGCTTGGAGCATATTAGGAGGGGCTTCTATATATGGATGATAGTTTAGAGCCCGAAGAAAGTCATGGAGCAACAAATACACAAGGTCATGAGTGATCAAGATGTCATTTGAGCAATCAAGAAGGGCCCTTGTGGGTTATTTCCAAAATAGTCACTTTTGGACTATTTTTGTAATAGACTATTTGTGTAAAGGCAATAACTATAAATAGTTGTCTTAGCCATTTTCATACTTAGATTTTTTATGATTGAATTGTCTTGAATAGACTTGATATTTTAGGTTACGATATTGATTGGGTTCAATTTCAATTATTAGTTTAGAATGAGTGATTAGGGTGGATTCCCGAATTGCTTGAGTTATCTTCTCATGCATTTGATTGAGTTCCCTTCTGCCTAGGTTGATTGTGGATTAAATTAGTCATTCTTTCTTCTATCCTCATCTCAATTTTTTCTAATTCTCATCTTAATTTCTCCACTATCTTTATTTTGTGTTATTGAATTTCGTGTTTTCGATATCGATTTTAGTCACTCGATTGAGATCGTTATCATCTTGGTATCAGATCTTAGGTTTTAAGAGTTGTTCCATCAATTCTTAAGTCCTAGGTTCATAAATTTGAAAATTAAAAAAAAAATCAGTCCAAAAAAATCCGAAAATTCATTTTGATTCGTGTTTTGTTTGAGTTTCCAACACTAGATTCGTGTTTCTCTAGTGTTTAGGGGTCTAGATCTGAAATTTGGATTGATTTGGAGGTGTTTCAAAATTTCACCATTGTTGAGCTTGAAAAAGCTTGAAAAAGGTGAAATGGGTTTGTTATTTGAGGTAAAATTGGAGCTTCAAAAGCATTGAGGTTTGTTCTTTATAGCAAGGAGAGCTTAAATCTCGAATTTCGTGGAATTTAGAGCTAAAACAAAGAAGTTATGAATATTTGAAATTCACTTATTCATGGTGTTCTTCATAGTTTGAAGATAGAGAAAATATGTTTATTTTCGTCTTGGAATTGAAGGCTAAAAACTATTGGGGTTTGTTCATAGTGTTGAAAGGAGCTCATATTTAAAATTTGGTGAAGATCGAAATTAAATTAAGGGAGTTATGAATTTTTGAAATTCATCCATGTTTATAGTGTTCTTCATGAAATTCATATGTTGTTGAAGAAGAATCTTCAAAAAGGTGTTGTTTAATTCAAAAGGAAAGGAAGAATAAAGAGTAAAGGTGTTTGTGGGCCAAAAAAGTACAAAAAAATATCTGAAAAATTTGAAAAAAAGAAGGATTTTTCCAGCTCAATTCAGCGCCCAAACAGAAGCTGCCAGCTGTCCAGACCCCATGGGCAGCCTCGCCACGTCAACGGCTCCACCTGCGAGCCGATAGGACCGTCAGCTTCAACGTCAGCCACACGGCTTTCGCGTCCAGCCGCGGCTCCGCTCTTCCTCCGTCGGCTTCCGTGTCTAGCCAGCAGCTCCATGCCCTTGCGTCGGCTCCAGCGCTCCAGGCATCAGCTCCAGCGCTCCAGGCATCAGCTCCAGCGCCCAGCCATCAGCTCCAGGCCCTTCCTCGTCGGCTCCAGGCCTCCCAGCGATGGCTCCTAGCCTATTTCGCCCAGCCAGCTCCATTTTTGGAGCAATTTTCAAGTTCATCTCCACTATTTGAAGCTTTTCTTCATGGATTTCAACCAAATTTCTTCCCAAATGATTTTTCTAGTCCAAATCTTGGTAAATTTATTTCTTTTTCATTAAATCTACCTTCTTTTAGGTTTATAACTTGATTTTAATTAGTAGATTACCCTACTAAATATTATCAAGTCCTTTGAGTTCGTTTTTTTTCTTGTGCATTTTTGTGTGCTTTTCTCATTTTATTTAGTAGTTAACTTCTTGATTCAAGTCCTTTTAATTTTATTTGAGTCGTCCTTCTTTCAAGAGTCACAAGGATTCATTCCTCCACAAGGATAGATAACCTTGAATTGATTGAGCAAAATTAGTAACACTATCAATTTGGAAAAGAAGCCATAGAAGGTGAGTTTAGAGTTCACTTAAAGAGTGGCGTAAGGATTTAATTACTAACTTGTTTGCTAGTTTTGTAGGTACAAAATGAGCTATAAGGAAGTATGTCCTCTATAGCTTCGGATCCTTATGATGATGAAATGGGAGACTATGCTTGTAGCAATGGAGGCTATGAGTATGATGATGATGATGGGGATTGTGGAGGCTATGATAATAGCCATGATTTTGAGCCATATGGTGATGAGAACTACTACTTCAGAGATGGATGTAAAATGAATGGGGCTTATGGCTCTTATGATGAACATGAAGGAGTAGAAGTATCTTATGATGTAGATGGTGGGGTAGAAGAACCTTGTGATGATTCCTATGATGATGATGGAGAATATGAGGAATCTCACCCTACCTACTATGAGGATGAGGATGACTTGAGGTGTAGTTCTTCCTCCCACATACTTTATGAGTTTTGTGATGAGAACACCCATGGAACTAGAGAATATTCGTATGCCTTTTCTTGTGGTACTTATCCTAGTCGAAGTGGTGTGAGTCGGTATGTTAGTACAAGTGAAAGTCATCTAATGAGCAAGAGAAAATGTGCATTCCCTACTTGTAGAAATACTATGTCTCATGCTTCTTATCCTAATTTCAATGTGTCTTATTCTCAATATGGAAATAGTGTTGGAGGTAGGATGGAAGGATCAAAGGGACATGAAAGTAGAGTGAAATCAAATGAGCCCCTTCCAGTGAGGGATCTTGAATCTTTAAGAATTAAAGAATTAGGGGATGCCATACAAAGAGGAGTTTATAAGATCATTCGATGGGTTGCCAATCTTAAGCCCGAGGAGTTACAAAAGATGATGAAGAAAATGATTCCTCATGAAGATGAACCAAAGGAGTTTCCATTAGAAGCAAAGCAAGCTACTCCTTGTAAGGATGGCATTAAGGGGTTAATCATGAAACTGAAGGAATCCACTCCTTGTGCACCAAAGTGAAAGCTTGAAATGAAGGGATCATCTAACCCTTCACAAGGGATACTTGGCACTTGTCCGAACTCCAATAAAATTGAGAGACAAAAGATTGAGAGGAGTAAGGGTGTGATAAGTGACAACTCTAGAGTGGAAAAAGGAGAGGTTGTGTGGAGTGATGTGAGAGGGTTTTCACAATCTTATCCTAACTCATGTAACTTTTCTTGTTTCTCTAGTTGTCTTGATACTTGTGCAGGTATTCTTGGAAGCAAGCCTAGCAAAGCACCTCAAAATGTGGAGAATCAAGGGGTGTTAAAAGGCTTCCCGAAGGAGCATTTGTTATTCAATGTTGGAAACCAAGGTGAAGACAATCATTCATATGAGCTACGAGGTAACAAAGCTAAACCTTACACTTTATTGAAAGTAAAAGATCATTGTGTGGCTAGTAGCCAATTGAGTGTAAGTGATAACTTGTATATGTGTGAACTTAAAGAGCCTTTACTTTGTGATGATCTTGATGACACCTTGTTGCATAATGATGATTCCATTGTTGTGAGTGCCCAAACACTAGTTGATCCTATAGACGACTTGATTAATTCTTCTAGTAAGATTGATTTGAGTCCATTTAGTGTTAGCATTTGTGACTTGAGTGAAAATCTATTGTCATGTAATAAGGGTAGTCAAATGCTAGTTGGCTATAATGATGGTAATCATGTGTGTGATTCTTTTGAGCTTGATATGCTATCAACTAGTGTTTATTGTTGTATTGACAAACTTGCTTGTAATGATGAGCTACTAATTGAGGAGTTGTGTGATGTGATAAATGAACCTCAATTTAGTAATGGTAATGATATAGTTGGTCATGTAGTTAGTCATGAAGGATCTTTACTTAGAGGTGATGATTTCTTGAGTGTTGATTCCATTTCTTATTCTTGTCATGAGGATCTTGAGATAGAGTATGACCTTAGGGATAATCCTTTACTCAATGATGGCATGACTAATGTGAATAATAAGGATAGTGGTGTGTCTTATAATGTGGGAAGTGTAGCCACTCTTGAAGGCTACCAATTATTTGAAAATCCACTATGGTATGATGACACACTTTCCAAAGATGAAACTTTCTTCTTGGAAGATGATTGTACGTCTATTGGAGGGGTTAGTGGTCAAAAGGAAAGGGTGTATGTTCTCTAATGACCCCTTCATTCTTGTGTGACCCCATTCTTGATCAAAGCCTTAATGCTTGTGGATCAAAGGGCGATTCTATATGTGGGCACACCTTGAATGAAGTTCATTTAAGTAACACCTTTCTCTACTACCTTTTTGCATATGATGATGTCCATGTTTGTATGGGATTTATTTTATATAGAGGTAGGGGTTTATTGGGTTGATCCATTTGCCTTTGTGACCAAACTATGTGGGCCTTTTATATCTTTGACCCCGGTAAACCCTCATGGATGTTTGAAACAACGGTGACACCACTTTTGGTATGGTCTTATGGGGGAATAGGGAAGCAATTGTGTCTTAGGACCTTTGAGGTTTCTTTATTCCATGATATTTCTCATAGTTGGATCCTTTGTATGTTCTACAGTGCATTGATCTTATTTGACACAAAGGATAGTTGGTTGTATTTCAAATGTGTGCCTCCTTGGCAAGTTGGTATAGTTGATAACCCATGTGATAACCCTCATGCTATGAGGATATATTTGTTGTTTGTCCTTCTTGTGTTTTTACAAGGTTCGGATTTGAGGACGAATCCTTTTGAAGAAGGGGAGGATGATACGATCATGGTTAGTTTGGAGCATATTAGGAGGGGCTTCTACATATGGATGATATCTTGGAGCCCAAAGGAATTCATGGAGCAACAAATACACAAGGCCATGGGTGATCAAGATGTCATTTGAGCAATCAAGAAGGGCCCTTGTGAGTTATTTCCAAAATAGTCACTTTTGGACTATTTTTATAATAGGCTATTTGTGTAAATGCAATAACTATAAATAGTTGCCTTAGCCATTTTCATACTTAGATTTTTGATGATTGAATTGTCTTGAATAGACTTGATATTTTAGATTAGGATATTGATTGGGTTCAATTCCAATTATTAGTTTAGAATGAGTGATTAGGGTGCATTCTCAAATTGCTTGTGTTATCTTCTTTGCTTAATTGATCATCAAGTTATCATCTTGTGGATTCAATTAGGTAGTAGCATTTTACCTAGTACCAATACTTCTCTTTTGCAGGTTCCTAAAGGATTGCTTTCCAATGGGGTTTCTCAAAGGTTACTTCACAAGGATGAAATGACAAGTATCATGGGATCCAACTCTAAGGATTCCAACTTGAGAGAGGAAAGAGAGGACCAATCCTATTGGTCCAAGATGATTCTTGAGATGGGAATGCCTTCCAAGCCAAGGTTGGAACATGACCATTTCAAGGTGGCCTCTCCAACCCAAGGTATGTACCCATCCCCTTTGGTTCCAAGTGACCCTTGGAGTCATGATGACATTTATGTTGTGGTAGGTAGACTCTTGAGTGTAGGTGCCTATATGCCCTATCATGAACATGTTAATGTCTCGCATCTTACATCTTTGTTTAATGCTAATGTGCTTAACTTGCATGGCACCCCAGTATGGGATGCAAACTGTTGACACCCAATTTTGGCCTGACATTTTTTAAATTAATATTTTTTTTTAAAAATTATTCATTAAATTACACAGAATATATTTTTTCTCATATTTTTTCAATGTTGATATAATTTGTTGATAATTATTCTCATTTTTTGAAAATATTGATATTTTTATCTATTTTTTATTATTTTAGTTAATTTTAATTATCATTAATTTTTATCATAATTATTTGTATATAAGCGAATATGGTTTCGTTTTTATCAAATTATCAATTGTCTTTGTTCAAATCATATTTTTTAAATATTATTAAATATATTTTTTATTAGTTTTTACACAGTCCGTTAATACATAAGTCGGAGAAGATATTTTTTACACAGATAAATAAATAGCACATAGTTTTAGGTAAACTATAGTTTTGAGCACACGATTTTGGTAGCCCATAGTTTTGTTTTGCCACCTAGATGGTTTAGGGTTTTAAAGTTTTCTAAAAAGTGTCTCATACACTCAACACATTTCCTTGGTGGTGGAAATTTCCAAATTTGGAAACCCTAAAATATCTTTCTCTTTTCCATTTTGAGAGTTGCCGCCTCTCTTCTCCCATTTTTCATTTTTCGGTGACCACCACCACCGGAACACCACTCAGATGCCTCCCTTCACCTCCCCTCTCTTCTCCAATGAAATCAAACAATGTTGAGCTCCACCATCAACGGTGAGCTCCACCATCAACGGCGAGCTCCACCATCCACACACCCCTCTCTCCTCCTTCATCTCCTCTTTCTCGTCACTGTTCCGACGAGTCAACCATCAAAACCAGTCCACCACAAACAACCAAAACTCCACCACCACTATCCCGTCATCTTCTCCAGCAAACAACAACAACAGCTCTAAACCATACCATCAACAAACCACCATGACCCTACAAACTCTAACCAAGAACAACCAAACAACTCCGTCAGCCTCTTTCCTCTTTCCCGTTCAAGATTTGCTTCTGTTTTGCAGGTACACCGGCGCTGCTCCGATGAGCTTGCTTTGCTGATGAGCTCTGAGCTTTGAAAAATCAATACCCACCATGAAGCCGACTCTAAACAGTCCATGAAACTCCAGATCTGGCCGGAAATTATTTCCTCCGGTGACCTCTTTCCTCCTTTGCATTTTATATGTTTAGTGTATATATTTGGGTTCTTTAAATGTTAATTATTTTTATTCACTAATGATTATCTATTTGATTGGATTTTTGTTGTTATCAGATGGCTTTTGTGTTCTTTTTTGAGGATTATCTACTTTTTATTTACATTTTTTTACTCAAATTCTTGCGTTAATTATTCTATAATTTCTTGTATCATTTGCATTCTGTTGTTGCCTCATTAATTATGAGTTTGTGATTTTTATTTTTTTTATTATAATTGATATTAAATAGACATTGTACAATTTTATTGGCCAATGATAAAAAAATTCATCGGATTTTTGAGTCCTCCCCATAATAAAAGACGGATGTTATTTTGAGTTTGATTATTTTATATCGAATATCAATTTAATTGGCCGATGAAGAAATTTTCATCGATTTTCAAGGCCTCCAATGTATATAATGATAACGATCTCAATCGAGTGACTAAAATCGATATCAAAAACACAGAATTCAACTACATAAAATAAAGATAGTGGAAAAATTAAGATGATAATTAGAAGAAATTGAGATGAGGATAGAAGAAAGAATGACTAATTGAATTCACAATCAATCAAGGGAGAAGGGAACTCAATAAAATGCATGAGAAACCAAATTGAACGCACAAGATGATAACTCGATGATCAATTAAGCAAAGAAGATAACACAAGCAATTCGGGAATCTACCCCAATCACTCATTCTAAATTAATAATTGAAATTGAACCCAATCAATATCCTAATCTAAAATATAAAGTCTATTCAAGACAATTCAATCATCAAAATCTAAGTATGAAAATGACTAAGACAGTTATTTATAGTTATTGTCTTTACATAAATAGCCTATTACAAAAATAGCCCAAAAGTGACTATTTTGGAAATAACCCACAAGGTCCCTTCTTGATTGCTCAAATGACATCTTGATCACCCATGGCCTTGTGTATTTGTTGCTCCATGACTTCCTTTGGTCTCCAAGCTATCATCCATATGTAGAAGCCCCTCCTAATATGCTCCAAGCTAACCATGATCGTATCATCCTCCCCTTCTTCAAAAGGATTCGTCCTCGAATCCGAACCTTGTAAAAACATAAGAAGGACAAACAACAAACATATCCTCATAGCATGAGGGTTAGCACATGGGTTACCAACCATACCAACTTGCCAAGGAAGCACACATTTGAAATACAACTAACTATCCTTTGTGTCAAATAAGATCAATGCACTGTAGAACATACAAAGGATCCAACTATGAGAAATATCATGGAATAAAGAAACCTCAAAGGTCCTAAGACACAATTGCTTCCCTATTCCCCCATAAGACGATACCAAAAGTGGTGTCACCATTGGTTCAAACACCCATGAAGGTTTACTGGGGTCAAAGATATAAAAGGCCCACATAGTTTGGTCACAAAGGCAAATGGACCAATCCAAGAAACCCCTACCTCTATATAAAATAAATCTCATACAAACATGGACATCATCATATACAAAGAGGTAGTAGAGAAATGTGTTACTTAAATGAACTTCATCCAAGGTGTGCCCACATATAGAATCACCCTTTGATCCACAAGCATTAAAGCTTTGATCAAGAATGGGGTCACACAAGAATGAAGGGGTCATTAGAGAACCTACACCCTTTCCTTTTGACCACTAACCCCTCCAATAGACGTACTATCATCTTCCAAGAAGAAAGTTTCATCTTTGGAAAGTGTGTCATCATACCATAGTGAATTTTCAAATAATTGGTAGCCTACAAGAGTGGATACACTTCCCATATTATAAGAAACACCACTATCTTCATCATTCACATTAGTCATGCCATCATTGAATAAAGGATTATCCCTAAGTTCATAGTCTATCTCAAGATCCTCATGACAAGAATAAGAAATGGAATCAACACTCAAGGAATCATCACCTCTAAGTAAAGATCCTACATGACTAACTACATGACCAACTATATCATTACCATTACTAAATTGAGGTTCATTTATCACATCACACAACTCCTCAATTAGTAGGTCATCATTACAAGCAAGTTGGTAAATACCATAATAAACACTAGTTGATAGCATATCAAACTCAAAAGAATCACACACATGATTACCATCATTATAGCCAACTAGCATTTGACTACCCCTATTACATGATAATATATTTTCACTCAAGTCACAAGTGCTAACACTAGATGGACTCAAATCGATCTTACTAGAAGAATCAATCAAGTCATCTATAGGATCAAATAGTGTTTGGAAACTCACAACAATGGCATCATCATCATTCAACAAGGTGTCATCAAGATCATCACAAGGTAAAGGCTCTTTAAGCTCACACATATACAAGCTATCACTTACACTCAATTGGTTACTAGCCATACAATGATCTTTTACTTTCAATAAAGTGTAAGGTTTAGCTTTGTTACCTCGTAGCTCATATGAATGATTATCTTCACCTTGGTTTCCAACATTGAAGAACAAATGCTCCTTTGGGAAGCTTTTTAACACCTCTTGATTCACCACATTTTGAGGTGCTTTGCTAAGCTTGCTTCCAAGAATACCTGCACAAGTATCAAGACAACTAGAGAAACAAGAAAAGTTACATGAGTTAGGATAAGATTGTGACAACCCTCTTACATCACTCCACACAACCTCTCCTTTTTCCACTCTAGAGTTGTCACTTATCACACCCTTACTCCTCTCAATCTTTTGTCTCTCAATTTTATTGGAGTTCGGACAAGTGCCTAGTATCTCTTGTGAAGGGTTAGATGATCCCTTCACTTCAAGCTTCCACTTTGGTGCACAAAGAGTGGATGCCTTCACTTTCATGATTAACCCCTTAATGCCATCCTCACAAGGAGTAGCTTGCTTTGCTTCTAATAGAAACTCCTTTGGTTCATCTTCATGAGGAATTATTTTCTTCATCATCTTTAGTAACTCCTCGGGCTTAAGATTGGCAACCCATCGAATGATCTTGTCAACTCCTCTTTGTATGGCATCCCCTAATTCTTTAATTCTTAAAGATTCAAGATTCCTCACCGGAAAGGGCTCATTTGATTTCACTCTACTTTCATGTCCCTTTGATCCTTCCATCCTACCTCCAACACCATTTCCATATTGAGAACAAGACACATTGAAATTAGGATAAGAAGCATGAGACATAGTAGTTCTACAAGTAGGGAATGCATATTTTCTCTTGCTCATTAGATGACTTTCACTTGTACCAACATACCCACTCACACCATTTCGACTAGGATAAGTACCACAAGAAAAGGCATACGAATATTCTCTAGCTCCATGGGTGTTCTCATCACAAGACTTATAAAGTATGTGGGAGGAAGAACTGTACCTCAAGTCATCTTCATCCTCATAGTAGGTAGGGTGAGATTCCTCATATTCTTCATCATCATCATAGGAATCATCACAAGGTTCTTCTACCCCACCATCTTCATCATAAGATATTTCTACTCCTTCATGTTCATCATAAGAGCCATAAGCCCCATTCATTTCACATACATCTTCGAAGTAATAGTTCTCATCACCATATGGCTCAAAATCATGGCTATTATCATAGCCTTCACAATTCCCATCATCATCATACTCATAGCCTCCATTGCTACAAGCATAGTCTCTCATTTCATCATCATAAGGATCCGAAGCTATAGAGGACATACTTTCTTATAGTTTATTGTACCTACAAAACTAGCAAACAAGTTAGTAATAAAATCCTCACGCCACTCTTTATATGAACTCTCAACTCACCTTCTATGACTTCTTTCCAAATTGATAGTGTTACTAATTTTGCTCAATCAATTCAAGGTTGTCTATCCTTGTGGAGAAATAGATCCTTGTGACTTTTGAAAGAAGGATGACTCAAATAAAACTAAAAGGATTTGAATTAAGAAATTAACTACGAAATAAAACGAGAAAAGCACACAAAAACGCACAGGAAAAAAAATGGACTCAAAGGACTTGATAATATTTAGTAGGGTAATCTACTAATTAAAATCAAGTTATGAACCTAAAAAAAGGTAGATTTAATGAAAAAGAAACAATTTTACCAAGATTTGAGCTAAGAAAGTCATTTGGGAAGAAATTTGATTGAAATCCATGGAGAAAAGCTTCAAAAAATGGAGAAAAACTTGAAAGATGCTTCAAAAAGCTTGCTGGCTGGGCGTTGGAGCCGGTTTTTGGAGGCCTGGAGCCGTTTCAGGAGGGCTGGAGCCCTTGGCTTAGGCGGAAGCTGGCAAGGAGGCAGTAGTTGATGGCTTGAGGCGGAAGCCATATCTGAGGCAGGAGCTGTACTGTAGATTGGCTCAATCCGGAAGCCGTATAAATGATGCGGAAGCCGATCATCTCGTCAGCTTGGAATCATGGAAGCGGCTCACTTGAGGTGGAGCCAAAATCGCTGGGAGCTATCTCGCTGTTCCAGTCACGTGTGGACACGTGGCGCCGATATGCTGGAGGCTATAATTTTTTCTATTTTTTTTTCACTCCTTTGGACCCCACAAACACCTTTACACTCTTTCCTTTCCTTTTGGATTATACACCACATTTTTAAAGATTTTTCCTCAACAACATATGAATTTCATGAAGAACACTATGAACATTTATGAACTTAAAAAATTCATAACTCACTCAATTTAACTCCGATCTTTATCAAATATTAAATACGAGCTCCTTTCAACACCATGAACAAACCCCAATAATTTTTAGCCCTCAATTCCAAGCCGAAAATAAACTCATTTTCTCCTTCTTCAAACTATGAAGAACACCATGAACAAGTGAATTTCAAATCTTCATAACTTCTTCATTTTAGCTCCAAATTTCACGAAATTCGAAATTTAGGCTCCCCTTGCTAGAGAGAACAAACCCCAATACTTTTCAAGCTCTAGTTTAGCTTCTAAGAACAAACTCACTTCACCTTTTTCAAGCTTTTTCAAGCTCAAAAATGGTGAAATTTTGAAACACCTCCAAATCAACTCGAAATTGTCTCAAATTTTAGGAGAAATTTCCTCTTAAGCTAGAGAACAAATTCCATTACTTTTTCTAGCTCGAATTTCTCCTAATCTTCAAGACCCATTTTCAAGTTTTCAAACCTTCAAGCTCCTTTAAATGGTAGAATACTTCCTACAACTCAAAATCACTTGAAATCTTGAATTTAGACTCAAAAAACACTAGAGAATCAAGATCTAGTGTCAAAAACAACAAATTCAAACAACAAAATTTTTGAATTTTTTTTGGACGCATTTTTTTAATTAATTTTTTTTCCAAATTTATGAACTTAACACTTAAGAATTGATGGAACAACTCCTAAAACCTAAGCTCTGATACTAAGATGATAACGATCTCAATCGAAAATGATCAAAATCGATATCGGAAACACAAAAACAAACAATACAAATTGAAAATAGAGGGATAGATTAGAAAAAGGGATGAGAATAGAAGAAACAATGGCTAATTGAATTCACAATCAACCAAGGGAGAAGGAAACTCAATCAAATGCATGAGAAACCAAATTGAATCCACAGGATGATAACTCGATGATCAATTAAGCAAAGAAGATAACACAAGCAATTAGGGAATCCACCCTAATCACTCATTCTAAACTAATAATTAGAATTGAACCTAATTAATATCCTAATTTAAAATATCAAGTCTATTCAAGACAATTCAATCATCAAAATCTAAGTATGAAAATGGCTAAGGCAGCTATTTATAGTTATTGCCTTTACACAAATAGCTTATTACAAAAATAGCTCAAAAGTGACTATTTTGGAAATAACCCACAAGGGCCCTTCTTGATTGCTCAAATGATATCTTGATCACCCATCACCTTGTGTATTTGTTGCTCCATGACTTCCTTCGGGCTCCAAGTTATCATCCATATGTAGAAGCCCCTCCTAATATGCTCCAAGCAAACCATGATCGTATCATATAAGACGGGTTTTATTTTTTAGTTATTATTTCTTTAATTCTTTTTGATTAATTTTCATTCATTAATAACACTTTTACTAAGTGTGTTTACAGGTACTCGGAGTTGCTTTCCGAAGAAGATACTCGAATTAAAATTTGAAGATGTTGTAATATTCTTTATTGTATTTATTTATTTTTTGCTAACGATAGGCAAATATTAGACCGTTTCGTAAAAGCTTTTCCTTATATTCTTCGAGTTTTGGAGAGTCTTTTTCTCTAACTCAAAAGAATAAATTCGAAGATATTCTAATATTTGTATTTGTATTTATTCATTTTTAGCTAATGATAGGCAAATATTAGGTCATTTCGTAAAAGCTTTTCCTTATATTCTTCGAATTTTGGAGAGTCATTTTCTCTAACACTGAAGAATCGGGACATTTATTTTATCTCCTCCTCAATTGAAAAAATAAATTCAGCCGGGAACCACCGTTGTGAATTCTGAAGGATGCCTAACCCCTTCCCTTCGGAATAACTTGAACCCTTACCTAGAATCTAACTGGTTTCGTAGACTAAAATTTGTTCAATTGTTGATAAGGTTTCCTAATTATCCTAAAATTAGGTGGCGACTCTCTTTCTCTCTTTTTTCTCTTTAATTTTTTTTTATTAATTATTTTATTTTGAGAGCCCCGATGTTGTGTCCTATCGGATATAATAGAATGACGACTCTGCTGGAGTTTAAAAGATTTTAACCATTATGGATTCATTTTTTCAATTGAGGAGTTTTTACTTTTTATAATTTTTTGCTCATTATTTAATTAATTCTTTATTTGTACCTTGTATATTTTATTGATTATTTGTAAATTATATATTTTTTACATTTATTAGATTACTTATTCATTATTTATTGCATCATATGTATATTGTCATTGCATACATAGCATCTTTCCGCCACATGGCATGCGATTTTATTTATCTTTAATGGGGGTTCACGATCCCGTGGTCTCTTTTCACAAATAACACTTTATCAAAAATATGATAGTTTACGGGTACGTCATGCATCCAATAACTATCATATTTTCAACCCAAGTTGTCTGCTTGAGACCCGGTCTATTTCGAAGAAAACCCACTCTTAGAACACCTAGCATAGAGCTAAACCAATCCTCAATTAGGAATTGACCTAAGTTGACTCGATACTCAAGCAGTGTTGGGTCCATTAGTGAGACCACCTTGTGTCCAAATAGGCCCACGGCCTAAAAGGACAATCATTCAATTATTTGTTTTAATTTGAAAGATGTGTATGTCGAGTTGTACGAACCATTGTCTCCCATATTTGTATAAATATATTTTTTGAGGTAATGGAGCGTTTCACAAACGACATACACATTTTTCAATCGCTAAGCTCACCTTTGGCTCAAAAAGTCACATGTATAGTAGGATGCATTATGCATTGTTTATGTGCTAAATGCAGCCTAATTTGTTTTGTCCATACTTGTTTGATTTTTGTGTGCATATTTTACTATAAATATGATTATTTATTCCAAAAGTTGAAACTACATTTGACCTGATTCTTGGATCAATGGGATACGTAGGTGCCTTACAGGCTCAGTCATATTCTCCGTAAGCTTTCCAATTATTTATAATGGAAACTGGGGCAGAATTTTTGAGAAGGTCACAAAAATTCTATAGAATATGGTGTTTGTTACAAGATTGAATACGCAGAGTTGTTGAAGTTGAAACTGGGGCAGAAAATTTGAGGAAGGTCCTCAAAAATTCTACCAGAACAGTAATGAGAGCAACGTCTGATGTTGAACTCCATGAAGCGTTAAACAGACAAATCAGGAGAGCTTTTAATTGAGTTGTGACACTCTTTCATTTATTTTTTTTTCATGACTATCCTGTTTTCATTCATTTTTCTTTGCATTATTTTTTGTGCATATATGTAACATTCTTTCAAAGATGAATCATTTTATGACATATTTTTAAGAACTACGCACACTGATGTTGAACTACACACATTTTAAGAATCACATCTTTGACTTGGTTGGTGCCAATACAGTTAGAAATGTGCAAAATAATTGATTGAGAATGTCAACTTCAGGTGAACCATAGATTATTTTGGTACCTCTTAGTCATATCTTTGTGACACTTGAGAATATTCTCTTGCATGGATTCAAGATAAGAACAAAACCAACCTTGTTATTTCATGTGCATTGCATGGTAAGCTTTTAGATTAAATTTCATTACATCGCACTGCTGATCCAGAACTTGGCCTAAATGTTTGTTAACGCGAAATTCTGAGTAACATTTGATTTGGGAAAGGATCGTAGGCCTTCTTTGACCTGTTTGTGCCTTTTAATGCCTACCAAATAACATTAATCCCTAGCATGTCCCCGTTTGAGCCTGAAGCCTCTCTTTGGACAACCACATCTTAGCCTATACCCTTCTGAGTGCTCACATGCACTATCCTCTCTTGGCCCGACCTCCTTGAACACACTGAAGACGTGCAAATTACATGAGAAGATTCAAGTTTGAAGCTGTTAAAAGTAAAAGATGCAAAGTCCCTGAAAGTCAAGGATACAAAACAACTTCAAAAAAAAGAAAGGAGTCAAAAACTCTCCACAAGGTCAAGACAAGGAGAAACAACGAAGAAAAGTACTCCAATAATAATGGAGAAGTTGAAGAAAGAAGAAAGCATCAGACAAAGAGAGAGAAGACTCCGACAAGAAAAAATTCAAAAGAAGTCAAAATAAGAAAAGGGGACAACGAAAAGTTCAAGGCTAAAGCGCAACAAAAGCACAAATTCAGTGCAACGTTCAAGGAGAGATTAAGTTATTTTCATCCAAAATGAATATCCTACCCATCCCTAAGCCTACATTACAAGACGATTACAAGTCCTACATGATTGCATTTCAAATGTTCTCATATTAGTGGAGACTTACATGAGGGCTAAGCATATGGCATCACAATTGCATGCATTGGATATTTTTCCGAGTGTGAGTGTTCTTTGAAAATGTTCTAAAATCAAAATACTTTAAGTGTGTGCAAATAAGAACTTTCTTTGTGGTGAGGGCACTTAAAACATAAGGATAGGTATATTCAAAACCTTTGTTTGAAGCAAGACGAACAAATCTTGTTGATACTTAGGTATGTTTGAGGTACCACTTGAATCTATTGGAATTGCCTTGGAGTTAATCCCTGTTAAATGAAAATCAAATGAGCAAAATTTTTATGCAATGCTATTGGTACCAACTATAATTAGATTTGATTCTCTCTTCACATGCTTCTTTGTTCAAAATAAAATTGGGGGAAACACCCACCTTTCTAAATACATGTCAAGTGCATTTTCCTTGTTAAAGTTGTTGTCAACTTGTCAAACTGACATGTTGAGTTGTTACCTTATCAAATTGACACATTTTTTAAAATTGGGTTGTCATCCCATTTAATATGACACAGTTTTAAAAAAATTGGGCTGTCATCCCATTCAAAATGACACATTTTTTAAAATTGAGTTGTTATCCCATTCAAAATGACTTATTTTTAAAATTGGATTGTCATCCCATCCAAAATGACATATTTTTTAATATTGGGTTATCGTCCCATTCAAAATGACATGTTATATTTTGTTGGATCGTCACTCCTATATTTATGACATGTTTTATTGGATCATCACTTCTGTATTTGTGACATGTTATGTTGAATCATCACCTCTTTTGTTGTAAAATATTACATATTCTACTAATAAGTTTTGTACAGATGATTATGAGATGTTGAGAAGTCACCCCGTTCAAAGTGACATGTGATATTTAAATTAGCATCAAGGTGACCTCCCTTTCCAGACCGTCATCAAGGTGATGACCATTTATCCAGATCGTCAACATGGTGATCATTTATTGAAATCGGCGTCAAAGTGATTCTATTTTTCAGATTGGTATCAGGGTGGTAACCACTTATTTAAATCAGAGTCAAAGTGACTCCACTTTCCAAATTAGCATCAAGGTGATGATAATTTATCCAGATCATTAAGACCGGCGTCAAGGTGACTCCATTCAATCTTTAGTGTCAAAGTCACTCCATTGATCATACTAGCGTCAAGGTGACTCTATCCAATTTTTGGTGTCAAAGTGACTCCATTGATCAGGTTAGCGTCAAGGTGACTTCATTTATCCAGACTGGTGTCAAGGTGACTTCATTCAACCTTTGGTATCAAAGTGACTCCATTTTATCCAGACCGGCGTCAAGGTGACTCCACTCAGATTTGGTGTCAAGGTGACTCCATTCAGGCCAAAATAGTTTCAAGGTGACTCCAGAAATTCAAGATGGGTCGTCTGCCTTTCAATGAGACACGTTGGGTTGTCACCTCATTCAAAGTGGCATATCAAATTCAAATTGGGTTGTCCGCCTTTCAATGAGACACGTTGGGTTCTCACCTCATTCAAAGTGATATATCAAATTCAAGTTGGGTCGTCCGCCTTTCAATGAGACATGTTGGGTTATCACCTCGTTCAAAGTGACATATCAAATTCAAGTTGGGTCGTCCGCCTTTCAATGAGACACGTTGGGTTGTCACCTCGTTCAATGTGACATATCAAATCCAAGTTGGGTCGTCTGCCTTTCAATGAGACACGTTGGATTGTCACCTCGTTCAAAGTGATATATTAAATTCAAGTTGGATCGTCTACCTTTCAATGATACATGTTGGTTTATCACCTCGTTCAAAGTGACATATCAAATTCAAGTTGGGTTGTCCGCCTTTCAATGAGACACGTTGGGTTGTCACCTCATTCAAAGTGACATATCAAATTCAAGTTGGGTCATCCGCCTTTCAATGAGACATGTTGGGTTGTCACCTCATTCAAAGTGACATATCAAATTCAAGTTGGGTTGTCCGCTTTTCAATAAGACAAAATGGGTTGTTTGTCGTTCAAAGTTCAACATTGGGTTGTCGGCCTTTTAATAAGACAAAAATGGGTTGTTCATCGCTCAAAGAGCAAGATTGTATTGTTCACCTTTCAAAGAGACAAGATTGGGTCTTCCGCCTTTCAGCGAGACATGTACACAATTTTGTATTCCCAACGTCTCACAATTTGACACTGGATGATTTCAAAAAATAATATCAAAGGTACGTGATTATTTTTCATCCTAGAATATTTTTTTCTCGTTTATCATCTTTCTTTTAAAAATAATTCAACCTTACCAGCAGACATAGAGTGATTTCAAAACTCTATCAAAGTTTGACATTATTCTATGCATATGTCATTCTTTTCCTTTGTCGAGCCAAAATTGGCTACACGTCAACGTCTTCGTTCAAAGATTCTTTCATCATCTATGAACGAAGAGGGGGCAGTTGCTGACACCCAATTTTGGCCTGACATTTTTTAAATTAATATTTTAAAAAAAATTTATTCGTTAATTTGCACAAAATACATTTTTTCTCATATTTTTTCAATGTTGATACATTTTGTTGATAATTATTCTCTTTTTTTGAAAATACTGATATTTTTATCTATTTTTTTTATTTTAGTTAATTTTAATTATCATTAATTTTTATCACAATTATTTGTATATAAACGAATATGATTTCGTTTTTATCAAATTATCAATTGTCTTTGTTCAAATCATATTTTTTAAATGTTATTAAATATATTTTTTATTAGGTTTTACACAGTCCATTAATACATAAGTCGGAGAAGATATTTTTTACACAGATAAATAAATAGCACATGGTTTTAGGTAAACCATATTTTTGAGCACATGGTTTTAAGCACACGGTTTTGGTAGCCCATTGTTTTATTTTGCCACCTAGATGGTTTAGGATTTTAAAGTTTTCTATAAAGTGTCTCATACACTCAACACATTTCCTTGGTGGTGGAAATTTTCAAATTTGAAAACCCTAAAATATCTTTCTCTTTTCCATTTCGAGAGTTGCCGCCTCTCTTCTCCCATTTTTCATTTTTCGGTGACCACCACCACCGAAACACCACTCAAACGCATCCCTTCACCTCCCCTCTCTTCTCTAACAAAATTAAACAACGGCGAGCTCCACCATCAACGGTGAGCTCCACCACCCACACACCTCTCTCTCCTCCTTCACCTCCTCTTTCTCATCACTGTTCCGATGAGTCAACTATCGAAACCAGTCCACCACAAATGACCAAAACCCCACCACCACTGTCCTATCATCTTCTCCAGCAAACAACAACAACAGCTCTAAACCACACTATCAACAGACCACCACGACCCTACAAACTCCAACCAAGAACAACCAAACAACTCTGTCAGCCTCTTTCCTTTCCCAT
This sequence comes from Jaltomata sinuosa, assembly GCA_003996215.1. NCBI lineage: Eukaryota > Viridiplantae > Streptophyta > Magnoliopsida > Solanales > Solanaceae > Jaltomata > Jaltomata sinuosa. The sequence goes on from QJPP01004984.1 coordinate 81,062, forward strand.
TCAAGATTTGCTTCTGTTCTGTAGGTACACCGGCGCTGCTCCGATGATCTCGCTTTGTTGATGAGCTCTGAGCTTTGAAAAATCAGTACCCACCATGAAGCCGACTCCAAACAGTCCATGAAACTCCAGATCTGGCCGAAAATTATTTCCTCCGGTGACCTCTTTCCTCCTTTGCATTTTATATGTTTAGTGTATATATTTAGGTTCTTTAAATGTTAATTATTTTTAGTTACTAATGATTATCTATTTGATTGGATATTTGTTGTTATCAGATGACTTTTGTGTTCTTTTTTGGGGATTATCTACTTTTTATTTACATTGTTTTACTCAAATTCTTGCGTTAATTCTTCTCTAACTTCTTGCATCATTTGCATTCTGTTGTTGCCTCATTAATTATGAGTTTGTGATTTTTATTTTGTTTCTATTGTAATTGATATTAAATAGACATTGTACAATTTTATTGGTCAATGATAAAATCTTTTCGTCGGATTTTCGAGGCCTCCCCATAATCAAATATGGATGTTATTTTGAGTTCGATTATTTTATATCGAATATCATTTAATTGGTCGATGAAGAAATTTTCATCGATTTTCAAGGCCTCCAATGTATATAAGAGGGGTTTTATTTGTTAGTTATTAATTATTTAATTTTTTTTGATTAATTTTCATTCATTACTAATACTTTTATTAAGTGTGTTTACAGGTACTCGGAGTTGCTTTCCGAAGAAGATACTCGAATTAAAATTCGAAGATGTTGTAACATTCTTTATTGTATTTACTCATTTTTAGCTAACGATAGACAAATATAGGCTATTTCGTAAAAACTTTTCCTTATATTCTTCAAGTTTTGGAGTGTCTTTTTCTCTAACTCGAAAGAATAAATTTGAAGATATTGTAATATTTGTATTTGTATTTGTATTTATTCATTTTTAGCTAACGATAGGCAAATATTAGGCCATTTCGTAAAAGCTTTTCTTATATTCTTTGAGTTTTGGAGAGTCATTTTCTCTAACTCTGAAGAATCGGGACATTTATTTTATCTCCTCCTCAATTGAAAAAATGAATTCAGTCAGGAACCACTATTGTGGATTCTGAAGGATGCCTAAACCCTTCCCTTCGGAATAACTTGAACCCTTACCTAGAATCTAACTGGTTTTGTAGACTAAAATTTGTTAAATTGTTGATAAGATTTCCTAATTATCCTAAAATTAGGTGGCGACTCTCTTTTCTTTCTTCTAAATTTATTTTTTAAAATTATTTAATTATTTTATTTTGAGAGTCCCAAAGTTGTGTCCTCTTTGATACAACACCAACTCTATATGTTGTGTGTTGAAGAGTCCATGTGGTACATTTAGTACTGAGATCATGATGCCAACTTCTTGTTACCTTCACATGGGTAGCCAACTTGAAGTGCTAGGTTGGACTCTTGAGAGCATGCTTGAATTCTTGATTGAAGGGTACCCAACTTCTTGGGAGGACCATGTGTATTTGAATGAATGTGTTATTAGTAGGTCCCTCATCCCCTTCACAAGCATGCCTATTTTGGAAGATACCCTCCCTTTGAGGTGTTGTGTGACAAGAAAGGGTGACACTTGTATGAACCAAAAGTTGTTATAATGTGTCCGAACATGTGAGAATATGCTTGACAAGATCCGTTTTCCTAAATGTAATCTTGCATATGGGGATATCGTGATTGACACTATTGATGTTGTTACCTTTCTTTACTACCTTTTTGAATTTGATGATATTCATGTTTGTTGTGAGTATGCATCGTATGTGGGCATGGATTTTGTGACAAGAGAAGGTGATGTGTGCCAAAATGTCATCACTCTGTCCTTCCTTGGGTGTTCCCCATTGTTGTGCTTTGGTTGATGCAATTCATGTGCTTATTAGCATTCTTGCATCTGAAAACACCTTTGATGAGACTAGAGTGCTAAATACCTTCCTCTACTACCTCTTTGCATTTGATGATGCTCATGCTTGTGTTAAAATTGCATGTAAAAAGGGTAGGCATACCTTTGGTTTATTCCATTGTTTGTGTGATCAAGTGGTACCTTCCTTTGATGGGTACTATCATTGTGATGGTTTGAACAACCAATTCCTTTGTACTTCATATATTGACTATTTTGTCATTGCAATAGGGAATGCTTGGTTGTATCTTGAGGATGTGCCTCTTTGGCATACTACTATTTGTGCTAACCCATGTGCTAACCCTCATACTATGAGGAAATTATGGTTATTTGGCCTACCTATGCTCTTGCAAGGTTTAGATTCGAGGACGAATCCTTTTCAAGAAGGGGAGGATGATATGATATCGCCCAGCGATATTTATGCTAGACCTATACTTCAAGGTCTAGACAAGAATAGCCGAGCCACACCCACCTTTGGAGCACAAAAGGGAACTTGGAGGAGCCTCTTTACACCTCAATTGAATCAAGCCAAAGATCTCCAAGCCTTACAAGCTATATTCATGAAGAAAGAGGCTTTGGATACTATTTAAGAACGTAGATCAAGGATCTACGACTTGTGGATGATCGCGTGGAGCAAAGATGAGGTTGATAGAGTTTCTGCCTCATGGTTCGACCAGGGGTACGTTGGGCACTTCCCCTAGTGCGTTTCACACACCAAATGCAAAAGCTGCCAAGGATTATTCTGTTTGAGAGGTGCAGAGCAGAGGGGCAACACGCACTTCTTATGGTGTATTTCGCACATCAAACGCACCTCCTATGTGTTGGGCCATGTTGGGCTATCTTTTAAGGTCACTTTTGGGCCTTTATGTAATAGCTATAAATAGGGGTTCCCTTCCCTTAGCTAAGGAGATTTTTATGAATATTGAATTGCTTTGAAAGTTTCTAGTTGATACTCTCTAGATTGTAGTCATTGGGTGGATTTCACAATTAGTTAACCTAGTTATAGAAATCTATTGGGTGGATTCCTAATAGTGTAGTTGAGTGATTAGGGGTGGATTCCTTTGATTGCTTGTTAACTTCTTTTACTTGATTAATAATAGAGTCATCCATTTGTGGATTCATTTGTGTATCTCTTGTTTGATTGAGTTGGGTTATTGTTTATCAATTGAGTTCAATTGGGAGGTGAGGGTATAAAGTCCCTTGTTGCCCATAAACTTGATTGATTAGCTTTAATTCCGCATATCTTTTGCTTATTTAATTTCCACATTTGGATTTCAATTAGTCTCCCTAATTGAGATCTTATTAGGCTTTGTTCTCTATATCAAGGAGAGACTACATTTCAAATTTGGAGTCATTCCCAGTTAAATTGAGAGAGTTGCAAATTTGAAATTCATAAGTTGTTTTTTATGTTCTTCAAGGTGTTGTTGAAGAAGAAGGTGAAATAAAGGAGTTGAAACAAAAGGAGAAGCAAAAGGAAAGAGTACTTGTGTTTGTACGAAAGAAAATTTACCAAAAAGGGCAAGTACTAAGAAGAAAAAGTACAAAAAGCTGAAAAATAAGTACAAAGTAGAAGCTACAGCGTTCTGCCTAGGGCAGGTGTGAAGTGAGGTGTGACCAACACTTTGCTTGGTTCAATACTCACCAGCACTTCTCCCCAGGCAGATCAACATTCTATTTTAGGGCACGAAGTCAAGGTGTGACGGGCACTCTCCCTTGTGCGAATCGCATCAGCCTTGGCACGAGCTGAAAGTTGGAGAACTGATTTCCTCCATCAAATCTTGGGTTTAATCTTCCTTGTTTCATTTCTTTGATTATCTTATCATATAGAAATCCTAAGACTAATCAACAACAAGTATTTGTTCTACTTAGTTGTAATTATATGTCTTGCATCCATTTTATTTCATACCAATTCTTGTGAGCTTTTATCGTTTGATCATTCGTTGAAAACCTTCTTGGCTCCGTCCATTTGATTTTGAGTCATTCTTCTTTCGTGTAACAAGAATCCATTCCTCTACAAAGGACATGTGACTTATGACTTGTTGAGCAAAGGGAGTTCACTATCAATCCTTGGAAGATGCTTAGGAGGTAAGTTGAGCATTCACATATGATAGGGTGAGGAACTTTACTACTAACCTCATGTGTTGAATTTTGCTGGTACAATGTCAAGGGCACTTGATTGTGCTTATGAAGGAGAGAGCTCCTTTAATGTTGAGGAAACCTTTGCATCAATCACAATGCAAATAGCGGAGATAAATAGGAAGATAGCGGATTTAAATAGGAGCATGGCTAATGTGAATGGAAGGATGGGTCATACAGAGGATCGAATGGTGATTTTTGAGAGTCCTAATTGGGAGGAATCATCTCATACCACTCATGGGTCGGGAGCAAATAGGAACATGAGTTTCTCAATGACTATTACCCCAGGTCATGCACGTGAGTTATGCAAGCGAATGTCCTAATACAAGACCCATTGTGGCTTTGTTTGATGGGTATTATATGGATAATGAGGAGGAATGTGAGGACAAGAGAAAGAACAATGAGCTTAATGAATAATAACCCTTGGTTTGTGATGAGGAGAAGTTAGAGGAAAATGTAAATTTTGCTCATCTCTTGAGAAGAGGAGAACTTCTAGAGTGTGAAGATTGTAAGCCTATGGTTAGGCAAGAGGAAGAAGCCTTGAATATTGATGTTGAGCCCTTGCAAGTGAATGTGAACTTATCATGCATCATGATATGAATCATGGGAATCCTTAATAAAGAAGAACTTGATCAAAGAGAGAACTTGTTGTCACACCTCAAATCTCATCAAGACGGATAGGCACCTGATGCCCTAAAGGCTCGAGAGAACCAACTTTTTACTTGTGCTTACCATGCATGTAACTATGAGAATCATAAAGCTTTGACAAAGATATATGAGCTGCAGTGATAAAAGACTAACATAGATAGGCCCAAAACTTATGTACATGGTTTGGCCATTGAGACCATAACTGTTAGGAGATAAGACGCACTCTACAAAGCCTCTACAAGATAGACAAACTTAGTTTAGGTCGGGACAGGGCTCCACCTTACCCTTAACTATACGATACCAAAAATATGTACCCAAGACACGATAAAGCCCCAAATCAACTTGGATCTCATCAATAGCAGTTGAGTATCCTGTGCTTATACGGGGGAGGTTTAGTAGCTGGAGTACCTGTGCCTACAGCATGAAACGCAACGTCCCCATGAGGGACGTCAGTACGAAAAAATGTACTGAATATGTAAGGCATAAAGTAACTATATGTAAACCAAGTGCTCAATAAAATCAGATATCAATGCATAATGTGTAGAGAGGAATGAAAAGTCACCTTTTCTTACATTTGTGGAATCATGTACCTTACATTCTTTCCTTTACTCTTCTTTACTCTATAATCTTTGTGATACAAATGACCAACTAATCAGTGGTAAAATAAGTCCCATGCTAGGCAATTTAGCCCCTGAGATGTTGCCCTCATAATATATAAATTGGGATCGACCCATGCTAGGCTTTTGCCCCTAGGCTGCCACTCATAAGTACACAAATAGAGATTGACCCATGCTAGGCTTTCACCCCTGGGCTACCACCCACACATATACAGATTGCTTCATATAGTTTCTTTAATCTTTGAGATTGTTGCCTTGGTGTTCATAATCATTATTGTGCTCATAAATATGGACCAGTAGTATAAGACACGTGAAAATATGCTTAAGGCAGTAACAATGACATAAGAAGTAAGTGTAACATCAATGTAACATTAAGGGGCTTATATGGCACAATGAACCTCATTTGGTTTAAAGAATAATTCATGAAGCTTGTTGTGTAGAATACCTTTGTCATACTAGCACTTGGAGGAATAAACATGAAGATATAATAGTAAACACACATTGAAGTACTTTGATACACTAAGGACTGAGGAAAACATCATTATCTATACATTGAGATTATACACTGCCACAATATGTCCGTAACTAGGAAGAGGACCTAGAAAGCTCACTTTGTTGATATAAACACAAGGATAAGACTTCATGCCAAAGAATCTGAAATTGAATAGCCTTTACATACCTTGCTGTGCAACTCAGATATTAAAACGAATTTAGCTTCCCCCTTTCAGATTATTTATCTACAATGAAATAAGTGGCAACACTAGTATTAGTAGCTAATTAACCAGTTTGGGCTACTTGATCTCATTAAATTAGTAATCGGGCAGTAAGCTAGTAATGGATCAAATCAAGAGGCATTCCACACCTTCTCTTTTAATCATATCTACATACTACATGACCTTCTCATAAGGTCCCCTTAAACTTCTCAGACTTCACAACATATACCAAACAATGTGCAAAAACGTGCAGGCAGCAAGTTAACATAGCACCCCAATTAAGTGGTGCATCACCAAATTCTCCTTCCATACTTCAATACAACTTCACACACCCTTTTACAAGGTCAACCAAGCAGTCCCCAATATATACATGTAAAACAGCTCACAAAACAGTCCCAAACATCCTCCAATATAATAAGGAATATTGAACTCAAGGATTCCAATCACCATCTCATGAGTTTTAGACAAAAACACATACAAAATTCTCAACCAATTTGTGCAGTAATCTTACCTCAAATTCTGGAACCTTATCCTCTTAGCTTAGATTCTTCAAGAACTTAAACTCTCCTTCAAACTACAACCAAAGAACAAGAGAATATTTCTTGGAAAGTTAGAGAGAGAGAGGGGTAGCCATCTTTGGAGATAATAGCTATCTCTCGAGTGAAACTATGCTTATGGAAGCTAATCATAAAAAATAGTACTATGATTATGATTAGCTTCCATAAGCATAGTTTCACCTCTCGGGCTTTCAATTATGGCTTTTGGTGCAAGGGTGGTTTTCATTAGCCTATAGTATACTCTGTAGATAATAGCTATCTCTCGAGTATTGGCTTTGCTATTTAGGTTCTTGGTTTTGACATTAAGTGTCAAAGAATCCATGACATTAGGATCATTAATGTCAACGGAAAAGTTAGGATAACAATTAAAGTATACCGGGCCATCGGCTAGGTTACTTTGCAATACTCCTAACAGAGAGTCATCAAAATTAAGAAACCTATCATCTCTAAGGAGGACACAAACAGTTATACCAAGACCTTTCCTGAAAAGAGGCTTGACAGCCACTTGCACTAAACCAATATGCAAATAATTAAAATTATTTCTATAACGATTGATATCATTGTTTTTAAGAAATTTAATAATTTCTAAAGAATTATTAATAGCAATAGTAGATTCACAAGTCTTAATATTATGACGAGTGACATAACTAAAATTACCTAGATGGTAAATCTTTTTGAAAGGTTCTTCTGGTAAATTCCAGTTTTGTAAATCATTTTCTAGTTTAGCAATCTTAGTTGCTTGGGAAGATAAATTGATACTATTCAAAATATGTTGGTTGTTTTCCATAGAATTTTTGAAAATACTGTCTAATGGACTTACAGTACTTAATTATTTTAACAAGTAAAATGATAATAAAAAGATAGACATGAAAGCTTATATGGAATATTAAAACATATATCAACAATCTTCATACTGTTTCTAAAGTAGGGTCTCTTGGTCTTACAACAGTTCTTTTCTTAGAGTCATCTTGGCTACTGGACCACCATTTTAACAGGTCTAAACGCCCTCTTGGCTACAACGACCTTACAAATTCGGCTGACCAACGTACGAACCAGATATTACTCGGTTACCTCATACTCATAAGAAAAAACGATTGCCTCACACCAGGTCTAGAAACAACATTAAAGAACATGATAAATGAAATAATAATCATATACAAACTATCATTCTAAACTAAATTATCACATACTTATTTAAATAATTTAGTCATGCCTTAGACAGTATACGTACTTAGCCGACCATGCTAAGAGTGTATACTGCCAAACTTGACTCTGATACCATAAAAACGGAACGAGTGTATACTATTAAAGTTGACAAAATTATAGAAAAACTTACAAGAGTTTATTGCATAACAAAATTACAACGAGGATTTTGATGAAGAGAGAGAGAGAAACGTTTACAAAGGAGAGAGGATTTTCAGAATATGATAATTTTCTGATACCTCTTACAAATGAGAAATCCTCCTTATATAGAGGAAATGAAATGCCTACTTGCACTAGTAAGCTAACAGATGGACGATCAAGATTTTGCCGACACTTTGGAGGGTGTAGATCTTGCCGACACTTTGTGGTAGGTAAAAGTAGTGGGTTTATGTGGGCCCAGATTTTGTTTTTTAGCTTCTCATTGGATGCCAATTAGGAATAGTGAAATGCCACTTGTGGGAAAAGTAATTCCGGCTCTGCCTCTACTTTTCCTCAAGGGTCCTTTTCCTATTCATAATAGGGGTCCATGTAAGCCAGTCTTGTACCGTTAGGCCGACACATATCTCCATTATATTCACTACTATCTCCAATGGATGCAGCATCTTCAACCATTTTCGTGATTTGATTTTCATTGTACTTATCCAAGTTATTCAAAGCTTCCTCTAGTTTTTGCTTGAGTGCAGCTTTTGACGAATTCTTGGAAATTTGAACTCTGGATGATGATGACGATGAACTCGCCTGGATTTTAGGTTTAGGAATCCAACCTTTAACCTGTATTTGTTTACATAAATAATTTATCCTGTCAATTTCACTTTTGGAGAAATTCCAGGAGACAATATAAGAGATCCTTTTCTGGATATAATATTTGCATAATTTAATATGCTCTGGTAGTGTAGTAATTTCTTCTTTGATTTGGAATTCTTCAAACCTGCTGAGAAATTGTTGAGGGAGGATTTCTTTGATTCCTCCAAATAGATTCCACCATTCGTAGAACCATCTAGGAATGGTAGCCTTTATGATCTCTGGACCATATTTAACAAACCAAGTATGTCTTGGCCTCAGGTAGATGAAATTCATCCATGCAGACTTGTAGTCATACCAATTGTAGGTTTGCGGTCTGTGTTCCATTGACAAGTTGATTGGGGTGTGCAGGTGGTCTGCAAACCATTCAAAAGGATCCAAGACTCTTTTGATAGTGAATCTTGAATATTTAATAAATTCAGGATTATTTTCATCCCTAGTGTGTTCAATCTCTATGGAATCCGTATCCACTAGAATGGCCTCATAGTATCTTCTCGTTTTGAGTGGATTCTCATTATCCACATAATTTAAGTTGGTGTAGCAAGGTTTGATCAAATCATTTGTATCAACATTGCTAAATTCTTTGTTTAGTGCCATCAGCGGCAGTATCTGTGAAGTGACAAAATCAAAAACCTCTTCTTTTGGGTTTGGTTTTGTTGCTGGGATAGTTTTAGCTAACTCTGGGTTAAATGCTTGTGCAAAGGATTCTAGAACCTTCATGGTGTAGCTTTATTTGACTTGCACGGAGCTAGAGGATGCTCCTTGGTCAAAAGGTTTCGTTGTTTTTAGATTGAGAGTCTTTGGCTGGGGTGGATAAGACAACTTTGGTGGTTGTATTAGAGAAGACAGTTTTGGGTAATCTGCTAGCGCAGTGAATTTATTCTGGAAGGTCAGTAATGGCCTTTGTGGTGTTTCAGGTTTGATTGGAGTTAATGGGGCATGGGTAAATGGTCTAAGCCATTTTAGCTTTGTGAGGTTGTTCTCCCTTGGAGGCGGTGGTTGACCTAAATGGACTCATGCTTTCCCTGCAAAAATTCACGGGTTAGGAAATCTGGTAGAGAATTATCCTCTCCTTTAATAAAATCAATTTTAAAATCAAAGCTGGATAGTAAGGCTTGCCATCTAGCAAAAATCTATTTTGAAACAAGATTCTTAACATCTTTTTGTAATATTTCTTTGGCAGATTTTCAATCTACTCTAAGTAGAAATTCTTTATTAATAAGATCATCTTGGAACTTATTAATACATAGTACTATAGACAAGATTTCTTTTTTAACAGTTGAATAATTTTTTTGTGCGGAATTCCAGATTCCGGATGTAAAATGAACTAGTTGTTCTGTAGATTCAAGATCTACTTTTTGTTTAAGGATTCCTCCATAACCTGCATCATAATAATTAGTTTCAACAATCATAAATGCATTGGGATTGGGGATTCCTAGACAGGGAATGGTTTGGACCAAAGCTTTAATTTGAATTACAGCTTGGGTCTGATCAGTACTCCAAGGAATTGGATTTTTTCTGAGTCTCTTATAAAGGGGCTCGCAGACCTGTCTGACTTTTGGGATGAAGTCAGCAACATAATTAAGACTTCCTAAGAACCTCTGAAGTTGTGTTTTATCAAGGATTTCGTTGGGAAATTTTGAAGAGAATTCTATAGCTCTACAAATAGGTTTATAAGCTCCTTGATAGAGGTCATGACCTAAAAATCTAATGGTAGTTTGAAAGAGCTTGATTTTTTTAGCGCTAACAACTAAACCATTATTTTTGATAATCTTAAAGAAAGTATTGAGGTGTTTGAAATGGGAATCTATGTTCTCAGAGAATATTAACACGTCATCTATGTAAACAATAGACATATAACTGTAATGATTGAATATGGAATTCGTGATATTTTAAAATTCAGAAGGGGCATTCTTGAGCCCAAATGGCATGACATTCCATTCATACTGTCCAAAAGGAACATTGAATGCAGTTTTATACTTATCTTTTTCAGAAATCTGAATCTTCCAAAATCCTGATTTCATATCAAATTTGCTAAAGATATTAGCTTTGAAAGTCCTTTTTAAAAGGTCTCTTTTGTTAGGTATGGGATACCTTATCAATTTTAAAACGGAGTTTAGAGTTCACCAGCCTTGGCGCTCCTCTTTCTTTCTCGGCGTTTTTATTAACGTAGAAAGCAGAACAACTCCAAGGTGATTTGGAAACTCTGATGATTTTTTTGTTTAAAAGAGTAGTAATCTCTTCTCTGCAAAATTCCATCATTTCATGATTCATTTGAATAGGCCTCGCCTTAGTGGTGATGGCTTGTTCATTGAATCCTTCAATGTAAGGGAGATCAATTATATATCTTTTTCTTTCCCAAAAAGCATTAGAAAAATCAGAACATATTTCTTTTTGAAAAGTTTTCTGAAGATCGGCTATCTTACTAACCATCTCCCGGGTTTTTAAAATTTGTTCGATTTTCTTTATACGGATTTCATCTTTTAAGAAGGTGATATGCTGTGATAAATTATTAATACGAAAAACTGTGTTTTCTCTTATAAAATTACTTTCATTTTGTGAAAGGGTTTTGATAAAAGGAAAATGTAAGTTTTTCCCTAGAATAGTGGTATTAATACCTTCTAAGTTAGTAAAATAAGGTTTTATCTGAGTGATAAAAGGTATACCCAGAATAATATCTTCATTGATATCTTCTGTTATTACAAAATCATTTGTTAAACAAATGCGGTTATTGCAAATATGAGCTTTAGAGAGCTTATAATTAATTTTTAAAAGTTCTCCTGTAGCGGAGTATAATTTTGAAGTACTTTTTTACAAATACTTTGTTGGTACAATACCTTTTATTATGCAGTTATGATCTGCACCACTGTTACGTAAAGCAACTTTGTTAATTACAAAATTTTTATCAATAACAATTTTGATAGGAATATGATGACTCTGAGGTCTTATTGATGTAATAACAGTCACTCCAGGAGTTCCCGAGGATGAAGAGTTATTACCTGTGTCAAAAGGTTCAGCTAGATGGTCATTGTTGACCGGGTTGTCATCATCATTATTTTGTGAAGACTCATGGTCTGAATTTGGTTCTTGCAAAGGAATATTTTTAGGAACCAGATCTGTGAGAACATCCATTTTGACTTTTCCTAGTCGACCTTTGATATCTCTAATCTCTTGTTTAAGATTAGAAACTTCTTGACGAAGGTCAGAGATAGAAGGTTCTGGATGGTTATCAGAACGATTCATGATTTGCCTCATACTAAAAGGTTCGACAATTGGATGACCTTTTGATTTGTCTGTGTTGAGGATAATTGCCTTGAGTTCTAGGAGAAAGCGATTTCTAGCCTCATCATCGGCAATATGTTGGATTACATAAAAAAGAGCTTCTTTAGAATGATCTGAAAGTACTCGAATGGTCAGGGGTGTGTTACCACAAGTACAGAAAGTTTCAGTACAAGTGCAGTCTTTCCCTGATTGGCTTTCATCGGATTCATAAAGAAGATTGATGTCTGTAATGACCCTTCCGGTCATTTCCACATTTAAGTTTTGAAGTCAAGCAAATCGACGAAAGATATCGTAAGACCTTTAACAAATTTTCTGAACTTTGGGTCAAATGTCTCGGGACTTTTCTCCCAATATATAAAGAGTTAGAAGTCCCCCGAAATACCAAATCTAAGGTCTACGAGTCTAGTTTCCAACGCACAAAACCTCACGTCCAACTGATCTCGGAGTAAAGAGTTATGACTGTTTTACCGCGGACTGTCTGGCAGAAAATGGGTTGCGAATCGGGTCGCGAACCGGGTCGGGTTAAACTCGATTTAAGCCTCAATTTCACGTTTTAAAACGCCATTTCAGTTCCAAAACAGTGATAAAATATAAGAGAGGTTCCTGAGAGAATTCTTGAGTATCGAAATCGTGCGTTGGTGAGTTACGAGTCTAAACTTAAGATTTTATTAGCATCGTGCGTGTATTTGAAAGTAGTTTATTTAAAAGTTGAATTTGGTAAAAATTATATTATTATTGCCTTTTCAAAATATTTTAAAGGTTTATGAAAAATATTTTGTTACGATATAATTGTATATGTATTTATTTTATAAAGTTTTTATACATTGTATTATTTTAACGGAGATAGTAAATTTAATTATGTTGAAAATTATTATTATAATGTAGTAGGTTTTATTGGAAATAATTTTCTATCAATTATGGTATATTTAAAATATTATATTTGTTTTATCACGAATTTATGCAATACCCGAATATTTATTTAACGGGATGGAAATTAATTTGGGGACACCACCACTTCCACGTGGAAGTGGTGGGAGTGGACAGCAAGTGGGTTAGGCACTTAGTGCTGCCACTAAGCACAGCACCAAGTACCTTTAATTGCATATATATGTTGCTAAAGGTTGGCAGCAATGTGTTTATATATAGAAAACATTTATACAATTGTTGCTGTTACTTTTTACTACAACCTTCATTTCCTTTCTATCCTAACATTTGCATATGCGAGCAAATGGATGAAGGGAATTGGTGGAACTAATTTAGTGTTGTGGTTATATTAAATTTGTTGAAGAAAATCAATTATCTACGTCAAGTTATTCCGTCCCAAATCCGAATTCGATTCCGATTTAGTTTTGGATTTTCTCGGAGTGGTTCGAGCTTGAACATCGTTGTTCCAGCAGCTTGTCGTCGGACGACAGGTAGGTTACGGTTTAATTTCCCTAGACTCCGCATATATAGAATAAAATTGTATTAATGGGCATCCTTGGGTTGGTTATTAGGTTGGTACCACAGACCTCGACCGCTTTATTCATGTCCGCCTATTTTTATTCCTCCGTTGCTTGTAGTATTTGCGGATATATTTTATTTACCCTTGTGGTCCTGCGAGGCCTTATTGACTCTGGAACATAGAAGGTGGGAATTTGGGAATGTCCGCGAGTCCCGGGCATAGAGATATCCTTCTAGGCTGGTTATGCTTGCTGAGTAGTTGTGGGCCTGTGCAGGGTCGATAGGTTGATTGTGAGCTGCGGGGCAGCAATTGTGTGTGATCATACCATTTCCATGCATATAAAGAGGTTTTATCCATGTTTTACTGTGGTTTTGGCTTCGAGCCTACTGGCACTGTTTTCTAAACCTTGCATGGCCCGGGGGGCCCATTTTTGATGGAAATGATTTGGAAATGGTTGATTTCACATTTGTGGAGATTTTTGGGCAAGAACAGTAAAATTATGTTTAAAAATCATCAGGTTAATGATTATCGCTAGACTCGGCAGGGCCGGGGTGCTAGTTGAGTTTTCTCGGGTTACTTGAGATGATTTTAGCCTCGGATTGGGACGGAGCCACGACTGAGATGACTTTATTACTGTTTAATCTCGGCGCTACGCCGGGCACCCTTGGAGGGGTTTTTGAGATATTTTCCTACTATTTTTAGTCCTGGACAGGGTCTGGGCATGCATATTCGAGACTGGGTCTCTATCTTGATATCAAGACTGGGTCTGTATCTTGATACATGTTCTGATACTGAGATTTAGTATGGGGTCTGGGACCTCCATGGACCTTGCTATCCGGGTCAGGGGCTACGGGCTGCGTGTGCCGGAAGAGGGGTATACGGTGGAGTAGAGGTATACGGGCAGAGTCCTTCCATGGAACCTACCTGCTGGGCCGGATCGGCGCCGGAGGAGGTACATACAGAGATACCATGGCACTTGAGATCATCATGCATCATATCATTCATCATTTGAGGCTCCACCTTTGTTTGCTGTTTGCTGATTGTACGCTCCGGTAGTATGGGATGCCGGAGGGTTTGTTTTCACTTGTTTGTGTTCCTCGGTTGTATGGGCGGCCGGGGGACTGTAGGTAGACTTTTACTTTTTACTTACAGGATTGTTCTCTATTATGGATAAGTATGAGATTGGTATGGTTAGTTGAGTTTGATTCATGTCTCTCAGCATGCCTATTATTACTCTTTCTCCCTTCTTCTTACACTTGAGGTTACCGGTATACCGTCCATTTCGTAAACTTATTTTGTATACACTGTTGTTGCAAGGACCCCAGGTGCGTTGTTCTTACTTTCACCTGTGCCTTTGGTGTGTATATTCTGCTTGCTAGCCTCATATGTGTTTCTGTTGATTTCCCTCTGGGCTAGTTCCTGTGTACCTTTCGTTGATTTCTGTGACTGATTGCTTCTATTCTGTCTATTACTGCGCTTTTATCTTATATGTGCCCAGTCGGCCTATGATACCTACTGGGTACCTTATGCTTCGCATTTGGTGCTCACCCCTACCCCTTGCATCTTTGGGTGCAGATCCTAGCGTGGGCCATCGCCGTTAGATCGCTGTGATTCGTGCTTGGAGATCTGTGGAGACTACTTCAGGCTGAGGGTGTGCTCTTGGCGATCGGAGCTTAGCTTTAGTTTATCTTTTGCTTCATGTACTCTATTACCATTCAGAGACATCTGTATATATTCTTTTGGATAGTTTTCACTCCATGTATGTAGTTTTGGCTCTGTACTATGATACCAGGTCTTGGGGTTTGGTTTAGTTTCCGCATATGTATATATTTATATCCCTGTTATCTATTTTATTCGTCGTATTCTCTTATTTCCTGGATAGTAGCCCATTACTAACTGTTCTGGGCTACAGGGATTGGTTCACCTACCGAGGGTTGTAGGTGCCATCATGACCGAGAAATCGGGTCGTGATAACTTGGTATCAGAGCTTTAGGTTCACCGGTGTCATCGGTATAGGAGCCAATGTCTAGTAGATTCCTACGGATCGGGGCGGAGACGTCCGTACTCAATCTTTGGGAGGCTACAGTGGCATTTTAGGAAATTCGACTCTTTCATTGCTTCTGTGTCGTGCGTACTACCCTTGAAGTTTCTGGAGATCTCATTTGTTCTACTTCA